>WAAG01001258.1:130082-151199 GCA_013390105.1 Tichodroma muraria
GCTGGGCTCGGGCAGCCCGCGGAGGCAGCGCCCCTTTGTCCCTGCCGGGCTGGTCCCCGCCGGGTCCCCCGCTCCGCGTCCCGCTCTGCAGCCCCGCCGCGCCGCCTCCCGCTCCGCACGTAAGGGATGAGCCGTCCGTCCTCCTGCCTTCCTTCTGTGCTTTCCCCTCGGTTCGGGCTGTGGTTTCCCTGCAGTCGGGGAATATCCCGCATCAGATCCTGGATCTGACCGCTTGGATCAATGGGAGTTGGATCCCACCAACCCGCCTGAAATCTGATTTCCGTTCATTCGCGATGCCTGTGCTGTCGGGGACCCGGTAAAGGGCAGTCCTGGGGGAGGATTCTGTTGTAAAGTACAAGGTTCAGGGGTGGATGTAATATAAAACTTGGGTTGGTTTTCTTTTCTTTTTTTTTTTTTTTTTTTTTCTTAATCAAGGCAACTATTAATATCCATGAAAAATTGAAAACAGGAACTTTTGAAACGAATTTAGGTACTTTCACCTTGTACTACTCTAGTGACTAAATGGGGATTAGCTACTGTGAAGGGAATGTCAGCACAAACTTTGTGTCATCTGCTACATTTCCATTCAGGGATATTTTTTGATGTTCCCTAGAATTACTCCAGAGGTGGTGTGTGCGATCTTGTGGTCAAACTCCAGGCAGAGTCCAGGTGGGACTCTTGTAAAGCCTTGGGAAGGCTGTCCCAAAGACTCGTCCTTGACTCTTCAATGCCGGAGCGCAGCACAGAGCGCTTGGGACGCCACGACTCGCTGTGGCCGTGTGTGAGGCCCCTGATGGGCGCCGTGCGGAGGTTCGGCGCGGCGGGCAGGGGCTCTGGCACGGCGGGTTTGTCTCGGCAGGCCGTTTTCACACCCAGCTTTGAGAGCCGCCGTTCTCCCGTGGGGTGGTACCGCCCGCACAAGCCATCGGGATCAGAGCGCGCAAAGACCAGCCTGCCCCGGCTGCCTGGGCTCGGCGGCTCCCGGGCCTTGAGGAGGCCACCCCGGGCGCCGGAAGCTCCCGCGAACTTTGCCCTGAGTTGACACGAAGGCCGTAGCTTGGGCTGAGTCAGGAGCATCCCGCTGCCCTTCCCTCGGGGTGTGTGTTGGCAGGGTGGCAGGTTTCAGGCTGAGGACTGATGCTGCTGTTTCTTTCCTCGTTGCTGTCACCACTGTCTTTTGCTGGTCTGCTGTGTGAAACAGCACAGGTATGGCTTTCCAAACCTCCTTCCGTTGCGTCCATGTTGGCACAGAGTGAGTCAAAAATGGTATTTTGCCTCCCTGTGAACAGCAGCAGGGATAAGTCAGCGACTGAGTGGTGTGCAGGGGTGGGCATGAACCAGTGTGCTGCTGTTGTTCCCACACTGCTGAAGCTGATTTGAAGGGGCTATTCTGTATCTGAGTTTTATCAGGTGTATGACCAGGAGCTTCTGAAGGGGACTGGCTGGAGGAGCCACTGGAGCAGAGCTGTACTGTGTTGATGGATCCAAAACATCTCAGATTTAGACATCCCTACAGCTCCCTTCTGAGTAAGGAGGGAAAGAAGGTGTCTCCAAACTTTGTCCAGTTTAATGACTATTTGGAAGCAGCAATACTTGATTATCATTAGCTTCTGAGAATAGCACAGCATGTGTGGAAATCAAGAAGTGAAGCTTTGGAAGGTGTTTAGTCCATTGCCATGGGCTGGGGTTGAATCATGTCTGTTGGGTATCAGATGCAGTTTGAGGTTTCAAAGCAGCTCTGCGTGACGCTGTGCTGACTGAAAGCTTACAGAATATCCGGCTTTGCTGCGGACAAACCTTATACATTCACGTCGCTGTTACAAGCACAGTAAGAATAAATAATGAGAGTCTCTATGAAAAACTTCTGCCATGGTGCTGTGTCACCATCCCTTTCTGTATGAAAAGGAAAACCGATTCTTCTGAGTTTTCTTGCTTGGTCATGTTTCTCATTCTCTTGCTTTCAGTTTCTCTCTGCTCTTCTGAGTTGCTGTTACATATCTCAAGAGCTGTATCTCAACATCTTGTTTAGGTGCGGTTTGTTAATTGGCTACATCCAGCTTTGTTAAAGGTATCATTGTGTGAGAACTTCTGTAGTCATTTTCATGTGATTTTTAAATGCAGTTTAATCCTTCCTTATCTTTTGGTGTAATTCTACTGCCCCATATTGCATCAGCGTCTCCTTAATACAGGCAGTTCTTTGAGCCTGTATCCACACAACTTTTGATGATTTTTGATGATTTCAGACAGTTTCCCCAACTTTTTCCCAACTCTCTTTAGAGTATTTCTGATATTTATTGCCAACAAGCTTGGCATGAATTGGAAGTTTTATGAGTAAGCTACTTATTGATCAAAATCACGGTGAAAATAATGGAACAGAAAGGAAAAACCTTGTGCAGCCCATTTGAGGTATTCTCCTGGATTACAGATAGCTATTCCCTAAGAGCCATCTTTAAAGAAATTAAAATTTAAAATTACTTCATAGTGACTAAATTGTACTTCCTCAGATGACTTGGAATAGAGAGATCTTTGTGACAGTTTAAAATATACAGGTGCTATTTCCTTGAGCTTTGTATGTGGACGTGTAAGATGATTTGGAATGTGAGCAGTAGGGAAAAAAAGGCTAAGTAAATTATTATGAGGGCAGCACATTTGGTATTGGGGACTCGTTACCAAGGCGTGATCTCCATCCACCTTGTGTGTCAAATTTGTTACATTGTTTTCCTTCCTCAATATTTCAGTAATGATCCCAATAGTGCTTACACCTGGTTTCTTCATACCCTCTCAAAATGTCCAGCTCCTTCAAACCAAATGGTCATATTCTGTTTCATTCTTTTTGTGTTTCCCAAACAGGTGTAGCGTCCAAAAACGCCTTCCCCTCAGGCTGCGATGGGATCAGTCTGGTGGTTGCTGCTCTGCATCCCCGTGCTGTCACCCACGTTTGCTGGGGGTGTCACCCGAGTCTATTACCTGGGGATCCATGAGGTGGAGTGGAACTATGCCCCAACGGGGGGGAATGTGCTCGCTAACCAGAGCATTGCACGGAACCGGTACGTTCGCTTCTAACAGAGTTTAGTCTGGGGCTGGCTTTAAGCTGTCATTTGATGTGTCATTTAATGCAAGTATTTTGGGGCATCTGAGCAAGCAAGAGACACACTCCTGTAGATACTGATCTTTATGAGCTTAATGTTTAACTTTTTTTATGCTCCTGTGGTAAAACCCATGTCAGTGGGAAAAGGGATGGTAAGTCTGGAGAGTCCAGAGCCCGTACACTAGAGAGAAGGGGATGGAAAGCAAACAAGGAACAGAAAATAGAGCAGATACAGAACAGATTGTTCTAAAATTGCCTAGATTTTGCAATGCTCTACCCTGGAGTTTCTTTTCCTTAGTTCCAGCTGGTGATCAGCTTGTTTATCCTGAAGCATGATGACTTTTCATCTTTGTATAAATGACTTCACAGAGCCAGCTTATTTTTGTTTCAGTGGAATTTCAAGCCTTAGACTTAATGGGACTTCCTGCATGGGATTTTAGGGGCTGTTTGGAAAACATCTTTGTTTTTCTTGCAAAAGTAAATCTGGAAACTGCAATAATTGGTTCAAGTTACTACACAAACAGTGTTTTGGATTCAACTTTCAAAACATCAAGCCTTTTTCTTTGGATGGTGTTTTTTTGTGTGTGTGGTTTGTTTTGTTTTTTAAAAGGTTTCCATAGCATTTTAGAGGCATTTGTGCTTTTTTTCCTTGCCCTCATTTTCTGTGGCAAATAGCTGGTATTTTTTGACCTGCTCTCAGTCTTTTACCCCTCCATAATAACTAACACTCAGGTTCAGACACCTCCTTCAGAAACAGCACAGCGGGAACAGGAAGGGTTTGCAGAAACATCAAGGTATGTCAGTATAGCATGGAAAAGTCTCTGTTCTCTGGAGATGCTGTGTAGATGTAAATAAGTTCACAGGAAATGCCCCAAAATTCAGGGTTAATAAATACGTTACCACTGACTCCTAAAGTGATAATGGATGCAGTGGATTTTGTTTTGTTTCTCTCATAATACATGAAGAGAAGGAAATGAACTTCAGGGCCATTGAACTTAAAAGCAATTTAAAAACTGTTGTCACTGCAAACAATTAGTTAATGGGACCTATTTGTACAATGATTGCAGAAATGAAACTGCTGGCAATTAGAAAGGGATGAGATGTTGACATGATTGATCAAGGTAGCAAATTATTTCAAGGAGTTTTTTTGTTGGTACGAAATGGACTCTGTGGGGAAAAAGAAGCGCATCTGTAAAACGAAGTGTGAATTGTCTTAAAGTCTTTGCTGATAATGGCTGCAGGGATGACTTGGTGAAGGGCTGAACTCTGGATTGTATAGCCAGAGCCAAACCCTGCCTGTTTTTGAATGATGAGGCCAATGCTTAATGTTTGGGTCTCCACTGTTCATTCTCTGAGATGCGCATTAGAGTTTACCTCCTATCCAGGGCTGCTCTGTTGCTGTGGGTGATCAGTCAGAAGGGGGAAGTGAGGGGAGTGACCTTGGCTCTCGTTTAGGCTGGTTCCACTAATACCTGGAATGTGATTCATCTCTTATCTATTAAGAATTACCCATAAAGAGCAAATATGCTTGTGAGTTAAACTTTAGTACCTGTATGAGGTTTTAAGTCTGGAAGCTGGTTACATGCTGGGTATGTACCTACCTGACTTGTCTGCCACTCTGGAAGGAATTTGGAAACTGTTAAGTAAAAAATCATCTTTCAGACTTCAAATTTTGGCCAGAGAGCTCAGGACTCTGCCTGCCTTGTGATTTAGCTGGAAATGCCACAAAGGAATCAAAGTGAGTTTTGAAGAGCCCAGTGAAGGCTGAAGGAGGCATGAGAAGGGTTCTCCCTGCAACACCTACATGGGATTGTCTGGGAAGCCCTGTCCTTCCCATTTCTTGTTTGTAGGGCACAGTTTAGGGTACTCTTCGTGTCTGTTGAGGAGCTGGGGTTGAGGTTGTGGCCATGAGTGGGTGGCTTAGAGCATCCCAGGTTGTCTAATGCCGAAGCTTTTGGCTGTACCCCAGAAAGTGAAGTGTCACCATCACTCTGCTGCTGCAGTATTGACCAGCTGTTGTGTATAATGATGACTCATAGTGCCTTTCCCTTTGAATTCAACAGCCAGGCCTCAGCATTCCTGCAGTCTGGGAAAGACAGGGTGGGAAGCACCTACAAGAAATCTGTCTATAAGCAATACACGGACTCCACGTACACCACTGAGATCCCCAAACCTGTCTGGCTGGGATTCCTCGGGCCTGTCATCCGGGCAGAAGTGGGGGATACCATTCAAGTACACCTAAAAAATTTTGCTACTCGACCATATACAATCCACCCTCATGGTGTTTTCTACAAAAAGGACTCTGAAGGTAAATGAGCTACTGCCATCATGGAAACAGATTTTTCTCACTGGGAACTTAGGAGTATGTATGGAGGAGAACTGTTCATGAAGTCCCAGCTGGAAAGCAACTGCATTTGGGTGTTTGGTAAAGACACCAGGTGTTGGGTTAGCAGGGTCATGGGGCTGGAGTCCTGGTATGGGCCCATGTTTCTTGATTTTAGAACCTCCAAGACACTGATCAGCTCTAGAGACTGTAGAGAGGCTGACTGTGGGGGCACAGTGCAGAATTGAAGGCAAAGCAGCACTAGGCAGAATGGAAATAATCCTGCTGACTCTGTGCTGACCTGTTTACTGGGCAAGTTGCCTTACAGTGGCTCTATGCCTCAGTGCCTCTTTGAGGAAGTGATGATTAAACACTATTTCAGCCTTGGGATGGCAAGTCTCAGCTCAGTATAAGGTTACATGTGTGGGCATCTTGGCTCTTCTTGAATGGATGTTGTGATTGCTCAATTGTTCTAGGATCCCTGTATCCTGATATGTCCCCCCAGGATCAGAAGAAGGATGATGCTGTTTTCCCAGGAAGGAACTACACCTATACTTGGACTGTCCCTGAAGATCACAGTCCAACTGATGATGACCCAAACTGCTTGACCTGGATCTACCACTCTCATATTGATGCACCAAGGGACATTGCATCTGGATTAATTGGGCCTTTACTTACGTGTAAAACAGGTAAAAACACCAAGAGAAAGCAGCTGAGGCCTGCAGTTCCGTAATGTAAAGTTCCTGTAGTGACATGAATAAAGATAGGATGTGAAGATCCTCTGGTGTGCAGCTCTCAGCTTCAGGAGGGAATGCAGCTTGGTTAGAGGGGACAGTACCTGAGTTCTGGTCATTCCATTGCCATTATCCCTAGTTCGTGTATGAAAAACGTGGTAACATGGTAACTGGTTGGTTTCAGCAGGAGTGAGAAGACTGAAGGTGTTGTAGTTGAGGCCTGCAGTGGCAGGGCTGCCAGGGAGAGAGAAATGTATGGGCAGGGCTATACTGGAAAAGGGTGAGCTTGCTGCTCTGTGGTGAGCTGTGAGGATGGTGGGAAAGCATCTGTCTCCAACTCATGTGACAGGACTCTGCTGCTGCGGTTCTAATCTCCTGCCTGATGTATGATTTTCTGCATTCATTCCTCTCCCCTTTCACCTCAGGAATGCTGACTGGCAGCTCTCAAAGACGCTGGGATGTGGATGTTGATTTCTTTCTGATGTTCAGTGTGGTGGATGAGAACCTAAGCTGGTACCTGGATGAGAACATTGCGTCATTCTGCACAGATCCTGGCTCTGTAGACAAAGAAGATGAGGAATTTCAGGAGAGCAACAAAATGCATGGTCAGTGTCACATCTGTGAGGCCGCTGTGTCTGCCAAGACACTCAGGAGTGTCAGTGCTCCAGGATCTGCTCTGAGATCATGTGCTTAGCAGATAATATCTCAGGGGCAGGGCAACGACTCCAGAAAATGGAAATATTGTTTTGGTTTTATCTTTGGCTTCAGTGAGCTCTTATACCCTTCATTTTAGGAGTGAACTGTGGCCTCTTCCAAAAAGCAGAACAGAAGGAGGAGTTCTGGTTAGGTCCATCCTCCTATCATGTCTGTGCAGTCACCTTCTGGCAGGAGCTCTGAAGGACTGAAACTTTCCTGCTTTCTAATTTTAGCTTGCTTGGTTTTGCAGCTATTAATGGTTACGTGTTTGGCAACCTCCCTGAGCTGAAGATGTGTGCTGGGGATTCTGTTTCATGGTACCTCTTCGGGATGGGCAATGAAATTGATGTTCACACAGCCTACTTCCATGGAGAGACACTCAAAATCCGGGGCCACAGGACAGACGTGGCCAGCCTCTTCCCGGCCACTTTTGTTACAGCAGATATGATCCCCAGGAACCCTGGGAGATGGCTGCTGAGCTGCCAGGTCAATGATCACATACAAGGTAAGGCAGAAGGTGGAATATGTCCTGGACTCTGTGTCCTCTGTTTTTGATGTGCATGATGTGTGGTAGGGAATAGTGCCTTGGGCATGAAAAATGTCCCCAGATGAGCAGGTCTTGTCTTGTGAAAATTGGAGTGGGCTGGTTACTGATGTGCAGGGCAGCTTTGGTGGGGCTGACTTGTACCATGGTGTGGTGTTTGATATTTGGTACAGCTGAAAGCTGACATGAGGCAGTGCCTTAAGAGCTCTGGTCCCTGTAAGAGGCGCTTGCATGACAGATCTGAGGACAGCAGAAGACTCTCGTTACTCTCTGTCCATACTTCCATAGCATCCAATATCTAAGGTTGGAAGTTCTGCTCACAAAACTCCTTGCCTTCTCCCATCCTTGTGCCTTTTGGGACAGTAGAGGGAAGGTGGGACTCAGCCCATCAGGCTGGCTGGAGGGGCTGAGTGCGTGTCCACCTTCATGTCTTGGGCAGCTGGGATGGCAGCACTCTACGAAGTCCGGCCCTGTTCTCGGCAAGCTGCGGAACCCAGCCTGGAAGGGAGAGTTCGGAAATACTACATAGCTGCCAAGGAAGTGCAGTGGGATTATGGACCCTCTGGGCTCGACCAGATTAGTGGGAAGCGGCTCAGTGACCCAGGCAGGTAAGTGAGAGGCTGCTGGGCTTGGACAGTGTTTGGGGAGTCTGGCCTGTATCAGGAAGGCTGCTCAGGAAAACATGGAATTTCTTTCTTTTCAAAATACGTGCCTGTTGCTCACATGGGGTACGTTTCCTGGGAAAGCAGATCGCTCCATCTGGAAATGGAGGCTGCTGTAGCTCGGCTGCACTGAGAGCAGTACAGGTACCTTGGGGCCTTCCCATGAGAGTGCTGTGTGGCACAGCTGTACCACAAGCAGCAGTAAATCCCAGATGTACAGTGTGAGTGGCCACATTTGTCTCTGGGCTTCATTTTTGCTTGCTGTGCCTAACCTAGGAACAGATTGATCTATTTGAGAAATTATTCACAAAGCCCCTGGTGCAGCAGACACAGGGTGGCAGAGCTGGCCTGCAGATAGGCCTCAGGCTGGTGTTGCTGCAGGAAGCAATTTCTAGGAAATCAGATGCAAGGTCTTGGATGGTAGCCCTCCATCCCATGGCCAGGTGACTGGGATGGCAGTTGAGAGACTTTCCATTCACCCTTTGGCTAACTGAAAGAGAGATTCTTCTCCTTCCACAGAGATTACTTCCTTTCCCTAGTGATCTGTTGGAGAGGATATTCCTTATTCAGATGGAGAAGGGGAAATGTAGAGTGGTTAATTATTTACCCAATGCCATGCAGCAAGCCTTGCAGACCTTAGACCTGTGAGCTGGCCTTGTAACTGCACTGCCTCTCCTGCAAGGCTTGTTACTTGTATTTGGTGAGGGTGGTAGTGGAGGAAATAAATACCTTTACAGCTGTTTATTTTAGTTGTGACTAGGGCTGTCCCCGGCTTCTGAAGAGGTTGGAGTTCTAGCACTGTCTTCCCACTGACTGCGCTGCAGTTTTGTTCATTTCTTCACACATCTTGTCTAGTGATGCTGATCACACCTGGCAGGTTCACCTGGGAGAGGGCTATGTGCAACAGGTGCTCCCGAAACACACAGGTGGATGAGTCTGTAAGGGCAAAAAAGCTTTGCGGAGTCAAAGCTGTGCTTGTTCCAAACTAGAGCTGCTGTCCTTGTCTGAAACACTACTTGATTTGGAGGTGCTGATGGGAACAGGGCTGATTTTCTGTGACTTGTTCTGACATTTGATTTTTGCATTTAGTCCCGCTGAGCCGTATTTCAAGCGTAGCCTCTACCGAATTGGGGGTGTCTATTGGAAGGCAAAGTATGTGGAATATACTGATGAGAGCTTCCGTGAGGAAAAGCAGCAATCAGAAGAAGAGAAACACCTTGGAATACTTGGTGAGAATTATCCAGGAACACAAATCCTCTGTCAGTGTCTGTGAGAAGGATGCTGATGCTGGAAGTGCCAGGTGGCTGTACCTGCCTGCTCATTTTGAAGGGCAGGGAGGGGCACAGGAGGTGCTTCACAACAGCCACATCTGAGAGCAAAGGGAGCTGGCCAAGGTGCAGGGTGGTAGAATGGACAGAATCACTTCAGGGGTCATTCTGAAGGTGTTCCAGAGGTAAGGGCTGAGGGACACAATGTAGTTTGTGTGACTAGAGCTAAACAGGTCATAGCAATAGCTCCTGGCTATGTGGTTTTGACTGAGCCCTTTCAAGGCATGCTGCAAACCCCATGTTCTCACAGAGAGCTTTTTCTCCTGAGTGGGTGCTCAGGGACAGGCATGGTAAAGGCTCATAGCTCCTCTCTGGCTGGCTGGGTTGTGGGCTTACAGACTCTGGTGGGCTTGGAGCATCTCACATCTCTGAGGCACGTGTTTTGGCTGGCTGAGGAGGCCTTATGTAGGTGGGGCAGAGACATGGGCCTGTCCTGAGGCCATTCCAGCACATCTGGCTATTCTGTTACTTCCCAGTGTGAAGGTGTGATGCCTCTCTGAGTACTCCTGTGGACCCAAACTGCTTTCAGACAATCCTTGCCAGCCCCTGCTCCCACTGAGCTCCCTTCAGCAGCAGCAAGGCCAGGCCATCTGCTGCCTCTCATCTTTGGTGCTGCAGCTTGGAGGAAAGTGTCCTGTCTGCTTTGGTTTGCCTGATGGCCTGGGGAAATGCTCTGCTGCTGATGTGCTCTCTCTGCTATATTGTAGGTCCGGTGATCAAAGCTGAAGTCGGAGACACCATCCTGGTGACATTTTTTAACAAAGCCTCCTGGCCCTTCAGCATCCAGCCACACGGAGTGTCCTACGGGAAGGCATCGGAAGGGATGTGGTACCACGATGGTTGGTGGATTCCTTTTCTTGGGTACACCCCCATCACCCTTCAGAGGTGCTGGGTGTTTGGTTGTCAGGAATGGAGTAAAGTCTGCTCTGAAAGTAGCTGGTGAGAAGGTGTAGCAGGGTTTGTACAGGGCCTCGGGAATAACCCTGTAATCCCTGTTTTGAAGGCCTGTCCCAGAGTGGGGTTTCTGTGGCGCCACTGCACAACTTCACGTACCGCTGGACTGTGCCGAGGCACGTGGGGCCCACGTCCAGCGACCCTCCCTGCCTCACCTGGATGTACAGCTCGGCTGCAAATCCTGTCAAGGACTCCAGCTCAGGCTTAGTGGGGCCTCTGCTCATCTGCAAGTCAGGCGCTTTGGATGGCAACAACAAGCAGGTAAAGGCGTTTTCCTGCCCTGTTCCTCACAGGTTTTTGCTTTCATGTAGAGAAAGGAAGCATCAGCAAAATGTTAGGGAGCATATTAAAACCAAATGTGAGGTAGTGTAAGTCCAGGAGAGTCAAATCAAAGCCCTGTTGTTGGCCAAGTTAATGCTGGTACAGCCGGTGTCCAGGTCTCGCCTGGGAAAGGCCAGTAGTGTTCTGGGCTCTCAAGAGCTGCCCTCAAAACAGTTCCTGAGCTCTGCTTTTAATTCACAGACAAACTTGGCTGAACAACTGTACCTTGGAACAGTTACCTTATAGGTAACCCTTGTCCTGAGGCTTCTGTAGCAGGCTGCTTTCAGAGAGGCATGCGGAATAGTTCATGCAGTCCCAGAAAAACTGAAGACATTTTTGCTTACTGGTGTTCTTCTTGGGTGATACAATGCTTTGAGGTTTGGGTGAGCCTCATTTATTCTGCCAGAGAAGTTAATTTTCAAGCAGAGCTGGCTACAAAAAAGCATGTGAAAATCCATGTCAGTCTTACGCTTTTGATGGAGAGGTGAAACTGGAAGGGCAGCCAGAACTTCCTCTTGGAATTTCACTCAGGAGTAGTCTATGCCTGGCAGTAAATCTAGGGAAGACAGTGAATTGCTGTCCCTGGGGAGGTACCAGACAGAGAAGCAGAGCCTTGTTATGAAAGATAGCAGATGACAAATCAAACCTCCACTGCTGTCCTGCAGCGTGGCTCAGGGAGCCGTGACAGATCTGGGGACAGCTGCCTTCAGGGCCTTCCTGGGGGAGCTCACATTCAGTGGGAGCACCATGTGACTAAATTAGGAGTGCAGAAATCAACGTGCTACCCAGGGTGGAAATGTGGATCTGCTGAGCAAAGAGGATTGGAAATACATACAGCCCTTGAGGTGAAGGAGCTGTGATAATGATAAACATGGGCAGGTATTGGAAGGGTATAAGCAAAAGAGACAGACCTTTGTAAATGTAAGACAGAGAAAAATCACCTGGGGTGGCAATTCTGGCTCCACAATCTCAGGCAAACCTTTAATGATTGCTTAGTTGTGGAAGGTGCATGGCCATGCTGTACTCGTGTGCTGCAGCCTGGGAATGGCTCACCTTCTCAGCAGACTGGCTGGGGACTTAAGTCTGCTGCTGGGGACTGTGACACCAGTGAGAGAGTCTGGACCATCACAATACTCTTTTAGTGGGGAAACACCATGCTTTGGAGTGCATTTCTTAGGAGAATTAACACTCAAGGATTTAGGGTAATAAAAAATCCCCAATTCAGGCCTGTGATAGAAGGCAGGAGGGGTGTGGTGTGGTCATCAGCCTGCCTTGTGTCTGGGGTCTGGTCTTGGGTCTGGTTTGGACAGACACCTTAGGCAGGGGGGCTAAGGTGTCATGGCCTTGAAGGACTTCATGGCCTTGGCTGAGTTTTGTTCATTTTATTCATGTGAAATATCATGGAAAATGCACAAGTGGTGCCTTTTGTGAAATGAAAGAGGAATGTTCAACATAAGTAAAGGGATGGAGTCCTGTCCCTCAATGAGCCATGTTTTAAAATAAAGGGGAATACAAGAGCCAAGCAAAACAGCTTTAAGGATAGATAATTGTTGCATTTTAAAAGTTAACAGCCATCATTGTAATTATAGAAAGGGATCGACAAAGAATTTTATCTTCTCTTCAACGTGTTTGACGAGAACCTCAGCTGGTATTTAAATGCCAACATAAAGTACTACTTGAGGATGGAAGAGACAACTGTGGAAAAGGATGATGACTTTGAGGAATCCAACAGGATGCATGGTATGGTTGGATGCTGCTCTATGACAGCAGGGATGAACCTGCAAGGCACGGGCTGATGTTCACCCGAAGGCTGAGCTGGGGGCTGGAAGGGCTGTGTGGTGTTGGCCTGGAATCAAGCCGGGCTGGAGGCCCCAGGTGAGACATGGACAAGCGGCACAGCTCTCTGGAGAAGTGTGCTCTCAGTGTATTCAGGGGTGAATTACAAACAAGTTACCCTTCTTCTGACTGGCAGGCCTGTCCCACAAGGTGTATGCTCAAAATCTCCTGGCTGACACCTGCCTGCAGAGAGTTAATTGCTTTCTCCTTTCCAGCCATCAATGGACTCATGTTTGGTAACTTGCCTGGGCTGGACGTGTGTGAGGGAGACAAAGTGTCCTGGCACCTCCTGGGCTTGGGCAGCGAAGCGGACGTCCACGGAGCTGTGTTTCAGGGAAACACCGTGCAGATGAACGGGATGCGGAGAGATTCAGCCAATCTGTTCCCACACACATTTGCCACTGCTTTCATGCAGCCTGATAACAGTGGTGAGTGCCTGCGCAGCTGACCGGGCAGATGGAAGAGTCTCCCATTGTGGTATTTGCTCCTGTGGCAGATTCTCTAGAGTGGTATGAACTCTTACAGGGTGAGCTGTGCTACAGGTGCTTATGGTGTAAGAAAGCTTCCTGAGATGATATATGTGTAGGACTTTGTTGTGCCATTCCTGCTTGATTTCTCCAATGACTCCTTTTAACCTTGGCCTGTGGCAGCCAAGCTCCCTAAGCACCACAGAGATACACCAAGCACATACTGACACCAGTCAGGGAAGCAGCTGTTTCCTGGAATCTTCAAAAGCAACTGATTTCCTTGTTCATCCTGCCTCCCTCAGGGACTTTTGAGATCTACTGCCAGACGAGCAATCACTACCAGTCTGGGATGAGGCAGCAGTACAACGTTTCCAGGTGTGGAAAGACGGGCACTGCCTCTGCCCATCGCTACAGGGGCGTGCGGACGTTCTACGTCGCGGCGGAGGAGGTGGTGTGGGACTACGCACCCGACCGCAGCTGGGAGAGGGAACGGCACAACCACTCTGCAGAGAGGTAGAGCCCACCTTCTGGGGAAGCCTGTGGCAGTGTCCCTGCAGACCCTGGTGGAGGCTGATGGGTGTCTTGGCCACCCTGTGACCTGGTGCATACGCTGGTGGCGCTGCTGATGGGAGCGCAGCCCTCCACGTCATTATGCTCTCCTTTGCAGTCCAAGCTGGCTCTGGGAAGCCCCTTCAGCTTGTGAACCCCCTGACACAAGTTAGTTGTTTGTTCCCCATGAGGTTTTGGTTATCTCAGCACTCCTTCTGCATTTCTCAGCTATGCTGACGTGTTTCTGAACAATGAGAATGGACTCCTGGGCTCCAAGTACAAGAAAGCAGTTTACAGGGAGTACACGGATGGCACTTTCCAAACGCCCAAGGCCAGGATGAGTGGTGACAAACACCTAGGGATACTGGGTAAGGATGTGTCCAGAGGGTTCACCTTCCTCTCACACAGCAGTGGGACTGGGGCTCTAAAGCTGCAGTGGCTCACAGCTGTATTCTGAAGGCTCACTGGATATTTAGGCATCTGCTGTGCATGTATGTGCAGAGAAATTTGGACTGTCTCCTACTCACATCTGCCGCCTTGGAGACAGCAGTTAGAGGAGTTTTGTGCACAGCTTGTAGGAAAGCCTGGGTTTTGCCACTTGCCTTTGCACCAGTGTTCTGTCACGGCTTGGGTAAAGCTTGTTTCACAGCTGCATTTCTTGGACTGTGGCTCTGAAACAGCCACTGACTTCTGGAGAGGGGCCTGAGAAATAAAGGGGAAAATCTGTAGCTGTGAAAAATGCTTCTGGGGCAAAAGCAGGCAGCCTTGGGAAGTGGAGGAGCATTTTGCACTGACCAGTGGAGGCTTGTGGAGACAGAACTCTGTGTTATGAACCCAAGGCTGTAAGTGGCATCAGGGCAGCCAGGCTGAGGCAGCATCTGCCTCTCAAAATAGGCTGCAGCTCTGATTTGTGACACTGTCAGGCTCAGTTGAATATTACCACATTTTTTGAAACCAATAGCAAGGGGTGATCAACGTGTGACATTTAGCATAACAGTATTCAGAAATCAAGCCTTAGCTGTGCTAGGCCCAGTGAAGATGTGTAACCACCTTCACTGTCCTCATTGTGAAAATCAGTCCAGTTTCCTAAGGCTTGCATTGGGACTGACATCCAGTTCTCTTTCTGGGAGGTAGAGAAGAGGAAGGGCAACATCATAGATATTGTAAGGTAATATTTCTGGAGAGAAGATGTTGAGAGAAGGGCGGGAATATCCCTGGAGATGTGCTGATGGATTTTGCTGGTCTCAGAGTATGCTTTTCCTGTCTCAAGGCCCTTTTCTGTGGGCGGAAGTGGGCGATATTCTCAACATTGTGTTCAAGAACAACGCCTCGCGACCCTACTCTATCCATGCACACGGGGTGCTGGAGCAGCAGGCTGGACATCCCCAGGTGGCAAACCCTGGTAAGTCCCTGTCTCTAGCTGCATTCCTGTGTGGGCTCACGCAGCTGATTTTATCCCAGAACCAGACTGGTTTCCTTAAGCAGCCTCTGATATCCTGGTTTTGTTACAGTAGAGTGCTGGAACTGGACAGTAGCTGGTCTTTCAGGTCCAGCACAGTTTTAATGATACCATTTGTGTGGGGATGGCAGCTGTGTGGGATGTGTGTAGGACATTCTTCTGTGTGCAGCCTTATCCCCCCACACTGAAGGGGAAGGTGATGGCAGGTGACAGCTCAGCTGGTCCTGGGATAGGGGAGCCTCTTCTTTGGGATGGATGAGCACAATAGTATGAAAACAGTATGAAATAGGAGAAATGCACATTGCTTGCTGGGATATGACTGAAATGGGTACTTTGTCTCATGATCCAGATGCCAATGTATTTAATTTTTGGTCCCCTCCAGCTTGCCCAGACTGTCCAAGCCACAGTCAGGCTGTCAGCCTGATCCTGTGTTTGTGAAATGGGCTGCTAATATGGAAAAAGGGTGATTTTAGACCCCAATTTGAATCAACATCATAAATTCACTTCAAAGAGAAGAAAGATTGTCTTAAGCTCCATCTGAACGAGCTTCTGTAGTCATTCTGTGGTCATTTCCATGGTCAGGTCCAGTCTTGAAAGCAGCAGATAAACCTGCATTGTGCTGGTACCAGACAGTGTTTACATCCTGTGACCCCTCTGTCTTGCTCTGAGAGGGGAGCTTCCACCCTGCTTTGTGTTTGGGGAAGGCAGATGCAATATCTGACAAATACAGAATTGAATTTGGGCTTTGGAGACAGGATTTTCTTTTTCCTTTTGGTTTTGCTGCTGCTCAGTGAGTGGGTGTGTCACCTGGTGTACGGTGCTGTTCTGTCCCTCAGGTGACATTGTGACATACCGGTGGGAAGTTCCCGAGAGATCTGGTCCGGGGCCAAATGATTCAGCCTGTGTTCCTTGGATCTACTACTCTGCAGTGGACCCAGTAAAGGTAAAATAAGTGTTATAACCAGAAAAGCCTAATTAGACCAATTTTTTTACCCTGTTTAGAAAACAGTGTCGGTTGGGTACAATTTAGAGATTAGCCCAGCCAAGAGGTGGAAGAATCACTGGGTAACATGTCCGGTGCTCTCCTTGGAGAGGAAATGATCTGAATTTGTCCTGATGTCTGTCCTTATTTTTTCCTAACAAACCTTCATAAAACAATTCCACCATCTCTCCTTGCTACTAACCTTCCTCCAGTTATTTGTAGGCGATGTCCTGGTTGGTCGTGTTTTCTACTGGTGAGAGCCATAGGGCTAATCTACAAAAGGCAGAAATTGTCCAAAATAAACCTCATGGATAAGGAAGGCAGATTTGACCATTGATAAAAGTGTCATAGCGCTGATTTCACAGGGCAACGACCTGCAGGATCCTGCAAGAAACATTGCATTCAACCCAGAAATAGTGGCCTTCTTTATCTCAAGTTGCAGATGTTTTTGCAGTCACCAAGTGGAAAATACTTTGATACCATCCATATTTATGACTTTTGGATTTGCATTTATAAGAGCGTGTACAGTTCCTGTTCCTGTGGTTCAGTGGCTGATGTTCTCCAACAAGAGCACTTGCACAGCAGCACTGGTTGTTTTAAGTGGGGTGATGTGGGAATAGAAAATGATTGCTGAAAGGCAAAGAACTGTGCATACAAGAGGGTGAGAAGGTCCTTGCCTCAGAGCTCTCCTTCCTTCTGATTAGGATATGTACAGTGGGCTGATCGGGCCCCTGAAGGTCTGCCGGAGAGGGGCCCTGCGGTCCAGTGGGACCAGGAAGGATGTAAAGAGGGAGTTTGCTCTGCTCTTCCTGGTTTTTGATGAAAATCAGTCCTGGTACTTGGAGGAGAACGTGGAACATTTCAGTAAGGGAAATCACAAGGAGATCAACCTGCTGGATGAGAGATTTGTGGAAAGCAACAAAATGCACGGTAATGTTGGTGTCGATTCTGCAACCTCTCTAAGTAGGGAGCCTGACTTGTGTTGAATGTCCTCATCCTTTTCCGTTATCAGTGGCACAAACAGAATTAAACTGTCTGTTCTCAATATTGCAGCACAACTAGAGCCCAAATCTTTGATCTGCAGTGAAAGCTGATCATTGTGTCTGTCCCTGTAAGGAAGAATAGTAACATCCAGGCCAGAGAGGTTCATCTCTGATGTGTCTGAGTGACTCAGAAAAGGAAATAAAATCAAACATGAAATTAACTTGTCAGACAGATTTAATTCTGTTTGTCTCGGGGACCATCAGGATATGTTAGACTTCAAATTGTTTTTCTGAGCTATGTGGCTCAGTTATTTTAGCTGTTTTAGGCTATTTCTACCATAGAAGGATGAACACATTTGCTTAAACTAGCGTGTTATTTATTAGTTTCTCTCCATATTATATCTAAGATACCCTCAGCAAAACAGGTCCCTTGATAGTTGTGGAGATAAGAATACTGAGGCGTTGCATCTTGTGTACTGTCATTACTACTGGTTTTGTATGGGTGAGATAAAGACTCTCCAAATACACGTCCATGAAGGTGTAATTATTAACTCAGTATTACAGCTAGCAGAACTTACAGCATGCTGAAGTTGGATACTTGTTTTAGGCTACACAAAGTGCCCAGGGCAGACCTGGGAATAAAAACCTGGTGCTCTGCCTCTTTCCATCTTATTCCTGATCCTGCCTCTTTCCATCTTATTTCGTCTGTTGTCATCTGAGCACAAAAGTCTCCATGTGTGTGCCATAGCAGTCAGCTCACTCACTGTTTTCATCCCTTTCCTGCATGTGCAGTCACAGCAGGATTCCTTCCAGATGCCATGCAGGGATTTTACAAGTGATTGGAATGTGATGTGTGGCCAGCCTGAGGCACAGCACCACAGGCAGGATTTACCCCTTTTCAGTGTTCACCAAGGAAATTGCTCAGACATTGATGTGTATGTAGGTATATACAAGTTTCTCCATCATTGGGCTGAAAATGCCATTTTTATGCATTTTGACTTCTAGAAGCCACCACTTCTGCTGGCTGACTGCAGGTTTTCAGCAAAGGTCGTTTTTGAGACTTATTTGAGCTGAGCTACAGCATGGCCTTGGGTGCAAGTCACTTGTCATGGCTGTGAGCAGAGTGGATAAGTAGCTGAGCTGGGGGGACTGTCCTGTGGGGGACACTAACTGCTGATACACTGGGTGCTGTACGAGCTTTGTATCCTCTAATTTGCCACCTTCCTCTGTGGAGGTGCAGCACCCATTCAATTTCACTAACAGCTAACAGCCTTTTCCCCTCTGTGTTATTCCCTGCACAGCAATCAATGGCAGGCTCTATGCCACCTTGCCTGGGCTGACCATGTACCAGGGAGAGAGGGTGGACTGGTACCTGCTGGGAATGGGTCACGAGGTTGATGTCCACACAGTCCATTTTCATGCTGAGACCTTCATATACAGGGTAAGAACATCTGCTGATGGTAAAGCACATACTGACCACTGATACCAGCAATTCCATTGGATTCTGTATTTGAACATTTTTTGATGACTCCACAGAAGCTTCACCCAGCTAGGAAAAGGATGTGGTTTTACACATCCCAGTCTGACTCCCTGAGCCTGTGTTGTGCTGAGATGTTCAGCTTAATCCTTGCTAGGGTTAGGCATTACCAGATTGTTTGATTTCCAAGCTGCAGCCCTGGAGCTGCTTTTTGAAAGCTTTGGGGTTTTTTGAGCATTAAAAAGCTCAAGTGGTCCCCAGCAGCACTGGCAGGATTTTCTTCATGAGAAGATGCACTGAGCACTGCAGCTAACGGCCTCCCTTCTCTGACAGAATGGCAAAAGCTACAGAGCAGATGTTGTGGATCTGTTCCCTGGGACCTTTGAAATGGTGGAGATGCTGGTTGGGAACCCTGGGACATGGCTGCTTCACTGTCACGTGTCTGACCATATCCATGCTGGCATGGAGATCCTCTTCACTGTGCTGCCTAGAGGAGGTAGGGAGCTGTCACTGTAAAACATCCAGCAGCACTTCCTGCTACTGCTGTGAAATTCTGAGTGTTTATATCTCAACTCTCTTACATACTATAAAAAGCCAGTTAATGGAGCCGATAATTACTTAAGTGTTATTAAATTATGATGTTCCCTTTAAATATGGTAATATCTGGAGCTGGATTTAAAACCAAATTGTTTTCTGGAGTTTACATTACCTATGTTGTTATTCTGAGTGTGATTTTTAGCTTGTGTCTGAGTTGCTCTGTTCAGCTCTCAGCCAATAATTGCTCTCACTGAGAGCTGGAAGGTGCTCAGAGGTGAGTGACTCTCAGTACTGGGTTTGGCTGCAATGGAGCCCACATGGTGATGTGGTTTTAGACGTATTACCAAAACAGTGAATGCCCAGTGTTTCAGCTGTGGGTGATCAGTGCCTGCCCAGTGTCAGGGCCATCTGTTTCTCCCTCAGCACTTTCCTTTTGAAGGCTGAAAAGGGTTGTGCACTGGAACTGGGGCTGCCTCTGAAGCAGGTGATACAAAAATTATCTTGTCTCATGTAGAGAGGGAAAACGTGGACAGGACAAAGGACAGCCTGCTAGTCCTGGAAAACCATGCTGCCTCTGGATCTGATCCTTGCCAGATGTGCCTTGTTCTGGGCTTTGCCTGCTCAGCCCAGCATCTTTTCATACTGCTTTTGTTTCCTTTCATACTTTCATGCTTTTGTTTCCTTTCAGAGTCAGAGCTGGAAGACTTGACTGCCACCCCAGGTATGCTGTGTACAGTGCTGCCAAACCCTGTCTGTGGGAAGGGGAGAGGGCAGATCCCTGATCAGCACGGAGGTTTGGATCTGTGTAAGGGGAGGGAGGAACACTCACAGCCTCTACTCTGCCAGCCTGGCTGTGCCTTGGAGCAAAGCCTTGCTTCAGTATATAGCAGGGAGGGCACCAGTCTCTCCTCTGGTGATAGGAAAAAGGAAGCTGGGCTGGTTAGGCTTGTTTGCCTGTGTTAGGTGGGAAAGGTTAGTGACCTCACACCCTGTTGTGCCTGCTATGTAGGGATTCAGATTCAGAGTATGAGCTTAGGTACTGGCAGAGATTTGGAGGAAGGTGCCTGGGATGGGTTGTCTTCCTTCTTTGGACTGTCAATGACCCTGTGGTTTAGGGAAGTTTCACAATCATCTCTACAAGCTGAAGGGATGGAGTCAGCATGCAAACAAGCACATCTGCCTTCTGTTTTGATGTTCCCCCAAGAAAAAAGCCCAAGCATGTGCCCTGAGTTTTTTGGGTGTCGTAAAGAACAGATGTGAGAAGACATTTGGTTGAGCAGCATGAGGAGGAGGGGAGTAGTAGATACGATCCCTTTGAAATTTTCTGTGGTAGAAGTCTGAGTAGTGTACACTGGTGGTTTATTTTCCTGATTTATCATCTTTCTTCACCACTCCATTTTTCAGCTGCTTTGAGGAAAGTCAGCTGAGCTGATTTGAGAGCCAGTTCAGGCCAGCTACAGATGCAGCCACCTACCTACAACTCCACAGGCTTTCTCCGCTGTCAGTCATTTTCTCCTCAACATTTTCCTCACTGAAAATGCACAAACCAGAAGAGGAGTAGGAAATATGTGAGAGCAGTAGTGGCAATATTAAATAATTTGGTTTTATACCATATGCAGATACCAGCATGTGTGTGCTCACCAGGCAGAAACCTTGGCCAACAGTTGTTGCTTGAGCAGACAGCCCCTTTTCTCAGGAGGTGGCTGCTGCCTCTGTGTGGAGGCACAAGCAAGCTCAGGGTCTTGGTCACTCTCCATGGGCGTGGCTGAGTGCGTGCACTCAGTGGTGTGGACAGCAGCCATGGGCACAGGGAGCGTGGGCTGTGGGGGAGCCTGCAGCAGCCCCAGCCTGGACACACGTCCTCATCTCTGGGCTGGGGACAGCCGTGGCTGACTGGGCTGGATACCTGTGAGACACTGTCAGGTTCTGGGGTGAAGCAGCTTGGGGAAGGAACCATCCATCTCAAATCTCTGTGTGGGCCCAGGGATGAATGCCTGACAGATGGATGGCACTGAGGCCTCCTTTGAATCATTGAATCCTTAAGGTTGGAAAATACCTCTAAGATCATTGAGTCCAATCATCAAATCAGCAGTGTCATGTCTACATGGATGTCCACTGAATGTCCACTGGAACATGTCTCTAAGCTCCATGTCTACACATCTTTTGAACATTTCCAG
>WAAG01001261.1:10507-25695 GCA_013390105.1 Tichodroma muraria
CTTTTTTTTTTTTTTCCTGAATGCCTTCATCTTAATAATAAACCTTTAACAAGAAGAAAGATTATTCAAAACTGCATCCTCTCAGTTGAGTTCCAACCTTCCACAGCAAGGAGCAACACACCTCGGACAAAGTGTGGAGGAAGTGTGTGAGATAGCTTTGCTATTCAAATAAAGGCACAGCATTTCTAACCTCCAGAAATGCTTTAAACATTTATGATTTGCCCATAATCCACCTATGCAATGTATTTTTCTCTTTTCTGCTTCTATGGATTTTATTCATTTTTAATAGTAACAATCTCAACTCTTCCAGTATCATTGAAGAGCACTAAAAATGTTCCTCGTCTCCACCTTAAAAAGAAAGTGCAAATCTAAACTACTATTCAAAATGTCTCCAATATTATCCATATTTCATAAAACTGAGACTGCATGAAACATTACGCATAAACTGTTATGCAACATCCATGACAGTAATTCTTGTCACATAGTCAGAGGCCTTCTGGGAACTCAAATGCAAGGATAGCATATCTGGATTGAAGCAATGGCTTTTCTAACTCACTTGCTGAAAATCACAAGGGGCAGATAACTCACTAGGAAAAGATTCTGATATGCATTTTCAACTTCTATGTCGAGAGAATATGCCAGAGGGTTTGGCAGTTTGAGGAGGGCAGCCACTCTGTTCTGGAATACAGTTGCTAAATTCCTTGCGTTGTCCTCATTTTGTCTTCACCTGGTTGATCATATGCACAAACAATGCAATAAGCCAGCTCCTATGCTCCCTAGAGTTGCACCACTGAGGAAGGAGGAAAGCAGTGTGAACAGGTGCAGCTGATGCATGTCCCCTTTTGTCTTCATGGCTTATGTCAGAACCTTCTCAGTGAAGAACCTTCTCTTAGCTATACAGACTTACTAAACTAATGGCTTTCATTTGAAGCTTAATTCAACAGGTGACACAGCCTAGGCAGCCATGGTAGTCACTTAGATCAAAACCAGGTTCTTCACAGCCACAGCAGCTCCCATTTGACCATAGAGGTAACAAACAAGGACATCCTTTCCAGCTACACCTCCTCCTCTTCCTCCTCTCTTACTCCTTCTATATGGATGCAATAAAGGCAACTTCAGGTCCGTGCCACTGGGATTAAAGGCCCAAAAGGAGACAATCAAATGGTCTGACATAGTGCTTTGTGCAAATACACCTCTTTTACCTCCTCTGGAGACAAGAGAGGAGGCCCTACAGAAGCACCCAACAGCCTTGATGTAATCTGCAAAGCACCACTTGAAGCATAGGGTCATATAGCACACAACAACAAAATGGCCAAGAAAAGAATTATAAACTATTTCAGCCAATCAAGAACTGCCACAAAAGGAAGACAGAAGCTGCAGGAAGGAAATCTTTCATTAAGTGTTTCCAGATAGCAATATACTCTGAAAAAGTGCAACTGCCTGCATATCCACAGACCCTCTTTAGTTCTGCGAATGTGTTTAGACCTGTGGGAATAATGAACTACGAATCACTCACTCCTCTCCAAGGATCCGTTCCATCCTGTTAGGCACGCCTATCCCAGGGGCTCTTTACAGTCAGGTACCTCTTGCCTTCAAATTGTAACAACTTGCTGGATTTCCCATCAAGGAGGCAGTACCTTGTCAGTAATTTACAGGGAGGATGACAGCCACAAGACACACCACTCACATCTGGCTGGCCAGAGCACAACAGTCAATGCAATCAATGGTCTGTTTTGCAGCTCTTCTCCTGAAACTTTTGATTAACAGCAGCTTTGAAAGGAAACAATCCTATCGAAAGATTGCAGCAGAAGCCTCATTCTGCTAAACGCCCAATTCCTGTCACTACTGACTAAATGTCAAACAGGATGGTTGATAATTTGACACATAATTCACTCAGTTCAATATTGTAAATCCCGAACACCTATGGACACAGCTATGATGTGCAAAAGGGAGTAAATTATGTTTGTATCGTAGTGATCCAACAAATCCATTGGGAAGGATAAATCACTGGATGACATCTTAACCTTTAGTCACAGGAGATACAATTCATCTACAGAAGGTTGTGTTTATGTGGATTATCACGGCTGGTTCTCCAGCAAAGAAATCTGGTGCTCCAGACTTCATACTATGCACAAAAGAGAACACACTTAGAGCTGCAGAAATCTCAGCAGAGCTGAGAGTCACACAGAAACTGAGGACAATTGGTGAATAAGATCTCAATAGGCAAACTGACATGTACAAACACAGATTCAGAGCAGAGTGCCAATGGCATTTGTATTCTAATGTGGCCTCAGAATGCTCTGTATCCTTTTAAAGATATAAAATTTCCAGCAGACAAAAGTATTATTCTTAAAAAGTACCACTTTGACACGTCTACTATCTTCTCCTGAATCTTGGAAACCATTTACATGGAGGATCATGAATATGGGTGGAATAAAATCCTCAAATAGAAGATGTCGCTTGACCTTAAAGGTCAGTTTGTTTCAGTGTTTCTCAGAAATTCTGAAGGCTTTTTTTGGAACTAAAGAAGATGAGTATTTACCAGTCTCTGTGACTGAACTGAGGTGCCCAGATTCAGAAGCTGAACCTTACTTCCTAAGGTGTAATTAGGACCCCCAAAAATTTGTGCCAAAAAAGAGAAAGGGTGATTTGGTCAGAATGATCCTTCATTGTACAGTGCTTAGACTAGTGTTCAAAAGCTGCTGAAAGTAGATCCAAAAGCAAATCTCAAAAGCACCATTTCATTTGCTGAAAAAATAAAGATTAAAAAAAAAAGCAGAATAAGCAACTACATCTGCTGGAGAAACAGGTGTCAGAAGGTTGTCTCACTCTTCTCAGACGTACCTGATTGCCACATGGGGTTTGCCAGACAAATGGTCATCCTACACAAACAGCAGGTAGAAATTTCTTTCAAACCACTGATTCTTCTGGGGTTTTATGTAGATTAGGTTACAAGCATGGTGACAGTCACAACTGCCTCTGCAGACATACTGTACTTCAACAGATGAGCCTGTAACCCATGAATCACATGAATTCTAAGTAAAAGGAGTCTCTTGCCAGAAAACAGTAAGAAATGGAGAACAGCCATAAAGTGAGCTGTGCTTCTGACTGGAAAAGTAATAAATTTGATGGGGCATTACCAAACTGCAAAAAAAGAACTAATTATGTATACACAGTGGATGGATTTTTCTTCACATTCACTGTGACCTCTGTTTCAGCAACAGAACATAACTTATGCTTGTCTCTGACGAGCACAGTTTGTGACATGGCCATGCCATAGACACAGACAAGCAGGCAGCTACCATCAGAGACCACAGGCCCCGTGATACCATGCTTGCAGGTGACAATTAACAGCAGGCAGCCAAGGAAGAGGCACACCCCTACACTACTGCCTGCAGCACTGAGGGACTACCAGTGAACCAGCAGCATCGCAGAACAATCCCTTACTGGGTTTCCATCTCTTGTGAAATGGTTCTGTGGAATCACACACAGCAATTTTAAACTCTCTGCCAAACATAATTTATACAAACTATCTTTACAAGCTTCTTCTCCAAGGATCCAGATGCTGTTGCCTGTTACCACCCTTGGCACATAGCAAGAAGTCAGGTTTCCACATGCCAGACACCACATTCCACCCCGTGCTGGGCTCGGCCAGCACCTGAGCCAGCTCTCAGGGTTTCACAGTGGCTCCCCTGCTCCACTTTGGCCAGCAGGAACTCTTACAGCACAGGCAGTTAACACCAAAACCAGCACATGACATTTTCAACAGTACTTATGAGAGGAAAGTACCAAATTCCTACTGAAAACCAATGTGAGTCTTCTTGATAGTGTCAGGACTGTTATCATATCATAAAAATGACCCATCTTTTTATCTTTACCGAATGCAAAAAATCAAAGAACTTCTTAAAGGCTACAGCATTCTTCACTCCTTGAGCATCATGTCTACATTTAAATCTCTGAAGTCTACTTTTAATGAAGGAGCCCTCCTAGCTGAACTCAGTACTGTAATCAAATTTGTTTCCACAGCTTTTAGAATTGTAGTCTCAGAAACTGCTAAGACCACTGTGTGCTCGAAGATGCTTTGGCAGCCCATCGTCATCAGAGCCTTAAAAGTATGCTGCACATCTACAGCAAACAGACTGTCTGGACACACCTTACCACATATTAACACCGAGAGAGTGCTTGGGCATGTGTGCGCTGGGGTTATTTTTGAGGGTTTGCTGTCCTTTTGTGCAGTGAAACTGTTTTTGTTTTTTCTAGGACAGCCTAGAGACATCCTTTAAAGCACAGTCTAGGTAAACATAATGAATACACTCACACCCTTTACTTAAGGCTGCATTTGAGTGCTCTGATGAATTCCGGCTGTAGCATCTGCAGACAACAAGAGGTTACAAAGTCAAAACTGCAACAGCTGTATCCTCATAACAAAAGCTGCAAGTTCAAAGAAAGCATACAAAACTATTAGTATCTTAACTGTGACTTAAGACTTATTCCTGAAGACAATACATGAGTCCTCCTTTAGCTTTTCTGAAAAGTCAAGCACTTCAGGGAGAAAAAAAAAAATTATTATGATGAACCAAAATAGTATCTTTATAATGGAAAGCTCTGCCAGAAAGAAACTGAAACATTCTGTCTGCTGCAAAATGCATCACAACCAAACTTAATTTTTAGCATGTTAAAGAGAAGACTATGGAAACTCATGGAAAGAAAAGGCCCTGACTAGAAGTAACAGTTCACATCCTTAGTATCCAAGAGCTGAACTACCAGAGGAACCAAGAGTCACTGCCATCTACATCAGGAAAGGACACCCATCTTGCTACCGAACTGTAACTTTCACCAAAAGTAGGAAAGAACAAGCCATTCCTAATATCAAACTTCCTGTCAGCATCCACTCATGACATGATTACTTGCAATGCCTCAAAACAAACAAACTTTTATGTCAAGACTGATCACCTATGCTCAAGACATGACTGGAACCAGTGGTGAGGATTGGATGATTAGGAAACTGGAAAGTGAATCTTTGGCATCTAAAAGAATTTAGGTTGGATTTTTTTTAAGGAAACAGATGCTAAACACACTAGGGAGAATGAATAACAGGTGAAGATTATGGAATCTTTCATAACAAAGGACAATGTTGACACTGAAACAAAGGAGAGAAAGTTGACCAGGAATACAGCTAGACTGGAAGCTGGTAGACAGCTTTGAATCACCAAACATGCAACAAGACTGGCAGGGAATGAGCACCTGAAATCATTTTGAGAAAATTAGCAAATTCTGGAAAAGCTAAGCTTCAGGTTGTCTAACAACAGGAGACTTTCCCTCTGTACCTCTCTGTTAAGGCTCTTTAAGGTACAGATCCAAAAAAGAAGTCTCAGGTGGTGAAATTTTGCTTGACTCCTGGAATAGCTGCACTAGTGATTTCCCTCTGTATTGTTCTCTCCTAGTCTGAGCTTTTCATTTTTATTACACAATGTTGAGCCATTTCCAAAACAAACAAAAAGTGCCCAAATAAATTTTTGTTACTGTGTTCAACCAAAAGCACAGTACCTAAAGGCAAATTAACATCATTCAGTGACATTCCTACAAAATAAGATTTAATTATCTAGAACTGGATGTTGTCATTTTGCTAAGAAGCTTCCAGTGAAGCAATTTGACTTTTGGCAGTCCTTCTCATTTCTATTAGTCATTTTATCTTAAAGTTCATATAGAAATACATTAAGTTGAATGAAATGAGAAGAGAGACAGTATCCAGCTAGTTAGAATATTGCTTTTTTTATTGAAGTATCTGTTTTAATTTCAAATAGTTTTCCACTTTTCATTTCAACATGCTACTCATAAAAATTATATATTGTTTAAATTAATTAGGTGGGATTTAAAAGTCATTTGACCATATGTGTCTGCATGTTTATATATAAATATAATAAAATTTAAAACCTACATAGATTTTGTGCTTTCACTGTTTGGATAAAGGGATTATATCATTCTCAATTTTTAATTAGGTGGGCTTGATAAAGAAAGTATTTAATGTAAAACCTTCATTTTAATTTGAAATTACGTTATTTTTTTTCAAAATACCTTCAACAAGTTTTGACCCTATTTTTTTTTAAGTTTTAATTAGAAATTGTGAAATACTTTTAGAATTTTTTCTTTATTTTGACAGGGACTTAGGGTTTTGAACACTGGTTCCTGCCCTATTTCTTCAGGTTAAACTTTGAAAATGAAGGCTTTAATTTTAAAGAAGAAATGAAAAATGATGTTTTTCAAGGATAATACTATTTTCAACAATCAGCACTGACTCTTTTCTAACACTCAATTTGGAATGTGATATTAAGAAGGGGGATTGATATTAAGAAGGGGGAAAAGAACCCAAAAATTTTTACAGCCTGATGCTATTTTCCAAATCAGCAAACCCAGAAAAAGAGTAAGAAGGAGGGTAGAAGTAGGTTCTTCTATTCTGTTTTCTACCCTGTGATGAAAATCATTCTTTACAGTAGACAATTATGAGATGGTGATTTCTTCTATGGAAATTCCCATAGGGAGGAAAAAAAGTCTGTTTTCCAGGCAGCTTGTGAATGTCTTATTAGATTAAGATTACATACAAAGAGAAAAAAACACTATACTGCAAACTGCTGTGCATAAATGCAGTAGCAATGCTTTCATAATACTGATGGAATAAAAACAATGTGGAAAATTACTCTCCACAAAGGATTCTATACTCCACTTCCTGAAGGCAGAAGTCTTTGGCCAGGGACTGCATAGCAAGAGCTGAAATGCCACACCAGCATCTCAGCTTGTACCACCCCCGTCCTGAAGTCACCCTCTTTTTGTCAGTGAGACTGTCCAAACAGCCCTTGGTCTCTGCCAAACTGCTGACCACAGGATTACTGTCAGGATGCTTCACATCATGCAGAAAGCTTCCCACAGGCCTTCCCAGGTCGTTTCAAAGAGGAGCACTAGCAGCTATCAGATACCACCCCATTGCTTGTACCTGACCACTTTCAAATACAAATAGGTTAAACACCACCTGGGAATGAAGGGATATTTTAGGATAATGTTAAGATGAGGATTGAAAGAAACAAGGCAAGGCAGAAACCATAGAAATAAGATAAAAGTGAGGAGCAGAAGAGATTAAGTAAAAAAGTAATTCAGGGAGAGATATCAAGATACTACTATGATGCACAAGAGGAAAACATTCATCTTGTTCCCTCTCCAGCCCCTTTTCAAAATTTTCACAGGAAGTTAAGGAAAGATAAATATAAAGTATTCCTGAATGGAGGACCCATATGACCATGAGCCATATGTCAAAACTGATTTTGCAGACCTAAACTCAAGTAGAGTTAACAAATACCAAATCTTATATCTTCCATGTAATTTCGCATATCATTCCAGCTGACAATCTCATAGGACCAGACCCAGTCTAAGGATTTTCAGTTCAGGATTGACTTCTGTCAGAATTTGCAAGAAGCTAATCTGATTTGCTGAATCTAATCTGTGTCCAGGCCATGGGGCACACAGGTCTGCAGATGGATAAGGTAAAGAAAGATCCTGCACAGAGGCAAAAACACATGTTTTCAAATAGCACTGCTTAGCTACCCAGTGCCAGTAAGTTACTGAGTTGAAAGATACCATTTCTACTACCATAATATTCACTTTTTCTCTTTTCATTTTTCTGTAAAATGGAGAACTTCTAAATTGGTGCCTACAATTTTATTTTTCAAAGCTCCTCCAAAAATGCAACTCTGTTTCAGACAAGATGCATTAAAATTGGATTAGCCCTTTGTAAGTTTCAATTTACAACAATACAATAAACTGAAAATTATAGTGTTTCAAGAGTTATTTCATGAGCCACGTGTTTCCTCATACTAGGAAGAATCAATCTCCATCACTGCAGTAAGCACTAAGAATCATAATCATTTTAGCCATCCAATTTTAATCTGTCACTCCATGCAAATGGCAGTCCTGAGAATTGAACTGAACCGTAAAATTGGAGTGATAGTGATTTAAGAAAAATCAGCTGAGAACAGCCACTGAGATCTAGAATGCAGCATAATTAAGCTTTAAATTACTGAGGAAATTGAATAACTGACTTGAGATCCATTAATAAGTATTATATTTTATTAAAAGTAGAAGTATCATGAACTATGCAGCATACATAGTTTCAAGAGGTCAGTTACCCACAGGACAAATCTATTTCCAGTTCCAAAAGGTGTTCAAATATCTTTGTCATAGTACAGAATGAAGACTTATTTCAGCCTTTCAGCTTTAAAGAAAGTCTTAGTCTGAACTGCCCAGCTACACTTTATCTTTACAAAGGTGTTTGAAAAGATATGATTTCCTACATGTTAACTCCACTTCAGTTTCCCTCTTCTTCTGCACTCCTGAATGACTGTGGGTGATACACACATGCAACATGTGCCTGGAGTCCAGGGAATTTCAGTATTGTTCGAGGGAGAACTGTCATTCAAGCTATTACTCTAGAGGACCACAAATCACTGTTGTTGAATTCTAGCTTCAGACATCAAACACACTGTCTTTGTAAAGCCATATAGGCATGGGTGTCTCTGTGCTAGCTTCTATGGAGAAAATTTTCCAGTAAAAACCGGAGATTCACAACAACTGGGAAAATAAATAGCTACATGTTTCACCGTACACATTTAGGACAAGGCTAATGTATTTGCTGTGCTATCAGAACATGCCAATGTAACGTAATGAAGAAATGTGATGGTAGGATCTCCTAAAATCACACTTTTGAAACTCGAAAATTCATGTGCAAGGAGTTGGGAGATCAAAACCAGAAATGCAGATGTCTTCTTGCTAAGATAAAAGTGGAACCCATGTGAATGTATTCTCAGTGAGAGAAAACAACAGTAGCCTCAGTTCACGTCACGTGGATACCCACAGAAAGAAGAACTCAACTCTGAAACTGTCTGGAATGTGGGGTCCAGTGCTGGGGCTTCTCAGACAAAACAGACAGAGACATACTGGACACAGTCCGCCAAAGGGACAGCAAGATGACTCAGGGATTGGAGCATCTCTCGTATGGACAGACACTGACAGAGCTGGGAATGTCCAGCATGGAGGAGAAAAAACTCAGGGGAATCTCAGCAATGTACATAAACACCTGGAGGGAGGGTATAAGAAGCTGGAGCCAGGCTCATTTCAGTTGTGCCCAGTGATAGGATCAGAGGCCATGGAAACAAACTGAAATACAGACGGGTCCTCCTTCTGAACATAAGGAAACCATATAAGAGCACACAATTCTATACAAGTTATACACTGATGAAAAATGTAAAATCACTGAGGTTAAATAGTCTTTTTACCTAGCATTTTTCAAACTACTGTTTGAAAATTACCAAATTACCAAAATTGTGCTATTTTTGAAATTCTTAACCAGCAGAAGTAACCAGTGATGACAGACTCCTCAAAGGCAATTAAAGAATTACTTGCTGGTGATGTTAATATTTACTCAATGCAAGTTGCTCAAGTTTCTTGGCTTGGATGAGGTCACTCAACAAGTGACAGTCAAAAATGCTTGCCTTTCTCCACCTAAACTAAGGCTTACTTTACCTGCAAACCCTGACATTTCATGCATCACACTCTCTGAACAAGGATACCAAAGCATATTATATCCACTGCCAAGCTGTCTGCACAACACTGAACAAGTTCAGTTTCCAAAGGCTGGGAATGAGCTGCCTCCCCAGCTCTGGCACCCATCAGTGAGCCCACCTTTTCAGAAATGTCAGAGGGGCAACACAGGCAGCTCACAGACCAGGGAAAGTCAGCGACAGTCAAATTAACTCCATTCATTAATGATACCGCTAGGAAAGAAGTTCAATTTCCATTTTGAAAATGACAATTTACTGCTCTCCTCTGAGCTCCAGCAACATAACAAAGGGTGGTTGCATCTGAAAGTATGTCTTTTTTTCTAAATATAGCATTATTTACAAAGATACTGCTTTTGTATATGTAAGATCTTCAGATGTTTATAACTAGAGATTGCAAAATGTTTATTGCTCTACTGCTAAAACCTTATTCAAATTGTAGCATCTTAAGCGCAGTGCAATATACTAGACCACTGTAACCTACCTTTTACAGGAAGCCTAAGAATGTATGCAAAAAGGTCCTTCTTCCCTCACCTTCTATTCTACTTTTCTGATTTAGCCACATTCTGATTCTCAGGCCTCTTTTACATCATGGCTTACATTTTCTGCTTTCCTCTATTCCTGTCACTCCAGTGCTAGTGGTTGATGCTAACCAGAGAATTAAATCCCCAGTACAGGGATGATGGCATATGGCATGCGTGAGTGGACTTAATGGAAGGCAGAGACAGCCTGCTGGCCGTCCCTTGCTTCCCACCCCTTAGCACCACACGAGGCACCGTGCCGTGCTCTCCGGCACATCCGTGCTATTAGTGCCACGACCGTGCAGCCATCATCCACGTCGTTCATGCTGCAGCTGCAAAGGCCCCTGCTGTGACCACCGTGTGTACCTCAGAGGGAGGCTGAAAATACAAAACTCCTCACTCCAGAGAGAATATCATTACACATTAAACCATGAACAAGCTTCTACCTCCATTTAACTGAATGGCCAAGAGTCATTCCTCAGCAACACAGGACAAGGTGAAATAAAATCAGAGCTAATTAAACACTAATATAAGCAGACACGGCCTCTTCCAACCTATTCATTCACAAATGGATGCTGCTGTTGAGACCATGTCACAAAGCTCTTGCACCTGTACAAAAATTAGTTTAAGCAAGCAAAATCTTCAGTTAGGTATTAACAGGTGTGGAGTCACAGCAGGATGCAGATACAGACTCAAAATGTACCACGATTTCTTAATAAGACATCTTCAATTGCTGATGAACAGAACTGCATTGAAATCTAAAAGGAACATGTCAAACAGAGTGCACGTGTATCTGTGTCTGTGTATAAAAATCATTATGCCTCAATCAGCAAATTAATCTCTTAAAAAAATTATTAACATTGGCAATTTGGCAATTTCCAGTAGGTTTAAGAGCTCAGACTACCAGCATAGGACAAAAAATGGCATTTCCTATCTAGGAACCAGAATCAGTTCTTTGTGCCCTACTGGTACATCAATTATGGATTAGAGCTGCTGCTGCTTGACTTTTAATCCACATTAGTTCACAGACCTTAAACAAATTTGATGCTACCATATTAAAAAGGGAAAGCACTAGAGTAAATACATAAACAAAAAGGAAAACAGATCAAGCAAGAAACCAATTAATCAGTCAGATGCTGGCAGTGAGGGGACAGGCTGCCTACTGCCAGCACTCAGGGAAACAAGAAACACACAGATAAATCATTTAAATTCCCTTAAATATAATTAAATCCAACCTGGAATAACTGTAAGATTATTTTTAACATGTTTCTTTGTTAAGTTTAGTTTTGGCAATTTAGAAAAAGGAATTTGCTGATGTGCATATATGTGTAGAGTGTAGTACTACAGACCTATAATACCTGTTCTCATCCTGAATTCCTGAATAAACAACACTTCGAACCACATTCTGGATATCAGACACCAGCTGTATGCTTAGCCATTTAAAGATCCTGGCTGTGTATTTACTGAAATAGATAATTTAAAGCAGTACTTCAGTCAGCTCTGCTCATTTCGGAGCCTCGCTGATAAATCTTCACACGTAGACAAAGCATTAAAAAAATCTTCCATTTTCTGAGCCCAAATTCCTGCATCATCGTATCCACTACAGTCTTTCAGCACTAAAATTAAAGGCAGCATGAATATTTAAATGTTCTGTGACAAGAACGCAGCAGCTAAATCTGCCAGTATACAAAATGCAAAAGGCTATCTTAGAATTTGAGTTCACTGGATGGAGGGAGGGAAGGAAGGTAAATGTAAAAACNTATCTCAAAATGCTTGGTAGCTATTGCTACTGCCCTAGGAGCTGTAGTTTGAGTGCTCTAAGCTTCCATTTCCTTACAATTTTATTTGGTTGAAATATTTTTTCCTACAGTGCACAGCAGTCTCTCCTGGAGACAGGAACAGATACAGCCTGGAGGTAAATGGGGACATGAGGTCTCTGAATGCTCCACTCAATGCTGGCAGCTTTCCCAAAATTAAACACTTCAATTTTGACCCGTTTGATACTCTTCAAATTAAAAATCTCTAGAAGGGAGAGATTTTACATAAACATTTTCTTTTAGTAATTATGGAAAATTTGTGATTCTTCTTAAAAAGGCTTTAGAGTCGAAGGTTATGTTGTTTCTGTTTAAATTTTTAGAAGAAATATAGCTTTGTTTTTGTGGATAAGAATGCATCATCTTGGAGCTATTCTAACAGATTTCATTCTGTTACTTACTGTGATCATGCACAACACAAGCTTATGCCAGGATAAGAAATTGAATTTCATGCAGATCTGATATGGAGAGTTATGTGATGAAATAAATCACAGACAACACAATCCTGTGTGTCCCAAGACACCCTCAGTATTCAAACACATTACTTTGTTATTTTAAGCTGTCACACTGCTGCAAATTTCATCGCCCAGTCCTGTGATTGTGACAGACCTCACCTGCAAAGTGAGGTCATGCAGAATGACCTCCAGGTGGAACCCGAAGTGATGCCCAATGGTTGCTGGCACTTCAGTAACCGGATCTTCTCCTCTGGGAGAAGAATTCGGGGCTCAACTCTGCCCCAAAGTTCCAGCCCACTGAACAGTTGGTGTGCTCACTGAAGCTGCCAGATGTCAGCAGGAAAAAGGTAACAAAGGTTCTTGACCATTTCTGGGTGTATAAAGTCCCATGGTGCCATTGTAGACGGAGGGGCATTAATGATTTGGTCAAATAACAACTCGAAGAATCTCATTCTGCCTATCTAAATCCTCTCTGTACTTTCAGCTGACTCCAGCATTTTTACAGCAGCATTCAACTGCCTCAAAGTGTCATCAAGAACTGGAAAACACCAGACACGACAACGTATCCGATGTAAGATGTGATCGTGTCATCACTATGAATGTTGTAAGAGTAAATTTATAGCAAGTGGGTCTGATGAGCTCGACTAACTCTGTGACATTCCAGTCCTGCTACATCAGACTGCAGGGGTGAGTGCAGGCTCACCAAAGATTTCCAAAGCAATGTTCTTCACATATAGCTCACTCACTTGAACTCACTGTGGACTTGCAGTAGTTTGATTGTAGTGGGTGTACTCCATCACTTCTGACTACAGAGACAGGCCTTTCTCTAATAAAAAGTACCATAAGAAATACCAAGATACACAAAATAACATTCTACAAAATCCCAAGCAGCATCTATACTGCACAATTAACATCACTCAGAAACATTCATGGAGGAGAAACTCAATCATCTATACTGTGAAACTGCTGAAGTTATATCCACTGTCACTCTCCCAAACAACATGGAAGGTAAACAGAAATCAAGCACCATTTCCAAAATTACCTTTGAATGTAGCTCTATACTTAGGGTAAAAAAATAATAATAGTCAGGACATAGCCACTGACTGTTCACACTGCAGAAGGGAGCAGCCCTGGGCATGTCTGTTTTATTAGTACATAGTTACACTCTCTTAGAGATGTTGTCCACTGGCAGCTGCCCATTATAAGCCAGCAAGAGACTCAGGAAAACATGAAGCAGCTTTAAATTATTAAGTGTCATACGAAACAAACATATTCACTTTCAAATGTTAGCTACAGATTTCTTAAATTCTATCCATTACACAGATAAAACCTTTTAAATACCACTAATTAAACAGAGTGGCTACTCAAGCACTATGAGGTCTATCGTGTAAATACATATTAAGGAGTCTTGAGAGATATATTTGTCCACTACAGTGATCTCTATTGAATAGACTTTTTTTACCAAAATTAGTATCACACAAATGTTTCTGTTCATATCATCTATGTTGAAACCTTTATTGTCCATGTTCTGTATAGGTTGAAACAGTGACTAGAAATAGCTGCAAGATATAAACAATTCTGCATGCAAAATATGCATCATTATTACTTTCTTAGCCATCAGGTCTACAGCATCACAGATCCTTTTCAACAGCACTGAGAAATATATTGTCATTTATACTTAAGGTAAGTTATAATTAATTAATTAATTCTGTCCAGATTCCAATTAATTCAGCAGGTAACTCAAAGGTTTCAACCAAGAACCCTGGGATCAGTAATGACATTTGGTAAATGGGGAAAGAGGGAGAGGAGCCCAGATGTGAATATCAGTCACAGGTGAAGGACACCAGAGCTCACTGACCAGCAGATCTAGTGAGGACACACAGGGGTTTTGGAGAACCTCAGTTACAGCAACATAACTGCCTCTGAGGAGCTGGACTCTGCATCAGGTGAGAGTCAAGTCCAGTCTGAGTACACAAATGATAAATCCAAAATACATAAAATCCACATGCAGGGGTAGTAAATGTTGATGATAATAACTATTTCTGATAGCCTTAAAAAGTAACTCATCCAGACTATGTCATTCTCCTTTTTCAAAACAATGAACCTGTCTGAAAACAGTTCTCCACTACTGAGTACCTACTGAATCCTTTTTCCATGTAAGAGGCTTCTTATGTGTATAATAAAAACAACTTATTTCCTATCATCAGTAGGGTGAACAGCACGACCCAAGTGGGAATAGGATCTAGATTAACAGACAAGCCAAATTCATAGTAAATAAAAAATGTGAGCAAGACCTTTGCATTTCACAGAGAAAAAGAATTTGATGTACAAGTATTTTATTGGCAAAATTTTATATTTTTTTTATTTGCATTACAGCTAATAAAAACTCTCCCTCATTGTGTTGGCTTTCTTTTACACTAACATAAACACAGATGTAGATCTGTTTGCAAAAAAATTATTATCTTTTCTACAACCCTATTTTTAAACGAGTGTTGACAGATTAATATAACTCAGCATCAGTGCAAAGACCTTAACAATGTGCACTCCAATAGAGCTATAATATAGATGCATTATAGACTCCAAAGTCTATAATATAGATGCATTGTTGCATGATCAGCAGGCTGTATACAGTTTCATATAGTCCACACAAGCGAGTGAGTGGTCACTGTGAGTGAGTCTTCCCTGATCCATACCTATCACAGTGGCATGTGCTTTTCAGTACTACACAAAGCAATAACAAGTACAGATGCTATTTACTATCAAAGCATGTGCACAAGTGTGTGCATCATCTACAAC
>WAAG01001262.1:1969-74771 GCA_013390105.1 Tichodroma muraria
TTTTTTTTTTTTTTTTTTTTTTTTAACTTTTTTTTTCTCGGAAGCTGTAAATCAAGACATTACATATAAATAGAGATTCCCTATAAAAAAGTCATTGTCGTTAGCTATTATAAGACAACTTTGCTAAAATGAAAATAAAACATTTTTATTCGTTATATTTTTTTTTTGTTTTTCCCCTCTTTTATATAAAATAAAAATATTTATTTATTTTGTTGTTGTTGNCGGCCGGTGCAGCGGCGGCGACTCCGCGTGCGCCGCCTCATTGTTCTGAGTGCTTAGGAACGGGGTGCTCTCGGCCACCAGCTCCTCGTCAGACTCGCTGTAAGAGGCGCTGCTCAAGGAGAAGGAGTCCCGCACGGCTCTGGCTCTGTGAGGGATGTGCCCGTTCAGTTTGGATTTTTTCCACCGCCTGTTGCTGCTGGCTGTTTTCTTTGGCTGCTCTAGCGCTGTGACGTACTCCTGCGTCGTCTCGTACTCGTCGTCCTCTGTGATGCGGAAGGGGCTGGAGGGCAGGCTCCCCATGCTGTCGTTTAGGTAGGTCTTCCTTTGGTAGTAGCTGTCGTACCGCTGCGTGTCCTGGAAGGGGAGCTGGTACCGCCGCAGGAGGGGCTGCTGCTCCTCCACGCGGAAGCTGATGGGGGCCGCCGGCGGCAGGGACACGGCGTGCGCCGAGTTCGGGGAGGTGATCTCGAAGGTGGGCACCTGCGTGGTCATCGAGTAGTGGAAGTCAACAGGTGACAGGCGTGCTGGTGTGGTCAGGGCCGACACGTACCTGGAAAAGCAACACCTCTGTTTGGACACCGAACAACACCAAAAACCACCAGCTGAGCCAGCGCTTTGCTGAACACCTGGCCCAGGGAGGTTCCAGTGAACCTGCTCGTGGAGGTTCTCCTGGGGAATCAGGTGGAGGGACCTCGCACTGCTGTGCCAAGGCAGGGTGAGCTGCTCGCTTCAGCGGGCAGCATGTGCTGAGCATTGCCAAACTGCTTCTCCCGAGGGACTTGGTGCACAATTCCCACTCTGCATTGCTGCAAACCCTGCAGCATCTCCCAGCGGGCTGAGTCATGGCTTCTCTGCCTCTCATCTGCCTGACAGCTGCTTTCTGTTCCCTCTGGAGCTGCCAGGCTTGTCTCTGAGGAAGGTCCCTGGAATTCCCTCCCCCTGCTCAGGCCGCAGATAGGGAAACCCTGGGCATTCCTCTCTCTGACTTAGCAAAAATCTTGTGTGTCAAAAAGCCATCTACCACTTTCATCTACTCCAGTGACCACATCAGTGTGGTCACTCAGGTCTGGTTAGCCCCTCTCCAAACAGCCCTTTCTTCAGCACCATCTCTTTCTAAGAAGCAGATCTTATTTCCTCTTGATATTCCCAGTGGTGTCTCTGCCCAATTCCACCTGCCCAGGCTCTCTCACTCTTCCAGGACCTTTTTACCCACATTTTGTGATATAAGAGATCTCCATAGGAGCTGGGTCAGTCTGCCTGAATGGACCAAGGACAGGAATGAGAGCAGGAGATGCTGCCTTTCTCCTCTGCCCCATGGACAAGTTCCACTGCCTTGAAGGGTAATTGCCCAAGAGGGGCGATGTGGCCACCCAGAGTCACTCATGGCTACCTGCAAAGGGCTGGAGCAAGGTGGAGATGTGCTTCTGCTCCATGAGGAACCACACTAGGAAGAGGACAACTGCTACTGCTGCTGCTGCTGGTGTCTCAGCTCTGCAGTTGTGTTCCTTGAAGGCTGGGTCATACCGAGTCCTGTCCCCAGGCTGTGCCCACATGCAGCACCCTCTCACCTGGCCATCCAGGACTGTGCTGAGGACGGACACCTTTTCCCCAAGTACCTGAGGGCCAGACCCTGCTTGGCAGCCCACCAAGCTGCCCAGGGTGTTCTCCCAGCCAGTTTTTCTCTACCAGTTGCTGATTGCAGCCAGGCATACTCCACTCCTGTCATCCCTATGCTCCAAACCTCCATTGCCACCAGGGTGCAGAGCTGGATGCTGCCCCGACCAGAGTGGCCTGCTGAGGGAATTGGCTTCCTCTGGTAGGACCAGGGCTGGAGTTTCCCCAATTCTACCATGGCACCGCTGCTCCAGGGCTGGCAAAGGCAAACGTTCTTGGGTTTGGCACGGAGGCATGGCTTGCCTCTGCTGTGCTGTGGTGGCACCAGGCAGTGGGGTCTGACCTCTCGCTGTGGGGCGAGTCCCGCAGGGAATCCACCGAGTCGCGGTACTGCGTCGTGGGCCTCCGCTGGTCCTCGATGCAGAAGGTGGCCCCGCGGCGAGCCCGTGCCTCCACGCACGCAGGGCTGTTGCATTTACTGGTTCCCACCGAGGACAGCATTATCCCAGATTGGGAATCTGAAGTCAGACTCTCTGTTCGCTCCAAGCTCCAGGTGTGGCTTTCATGTCTGTGGAGCAAAGCCCATGCGGACAGTGAGCAAGGAATCCCCGCCCAGCTCTTCTCCAAAGACACAGGCACTGCTTGCACTCAGCACCTCTGCACTGGTGCCCCTCTTCTCTCTCTCTCTCTCACATTAGGACACATCTGGCCAGGGATGCTCAGATTCCCAACCCTATCTTTGATTTGCCTTTCCTTGCTCCTTCTTGGACATGCCGTTAGAGGACAAAGAAAGTAAACCAATAGCAGGTATTTATCCCACCGTGGAATAAATGGCTGGGAGCAGGATGGGACAGCCCCTGGAGGGATGCCAGGGCAATTCTGCTTTGTGATTGCAAAGCGTTCTGGGTGTGGAACAACACATTGGCTATGCCAAGGCAAGTCAGCCAAGTTCCTTCAAATGTGCCACCTGCGCTGCCAAGTGACAGCCCCTTTGGAATTGCTACCAGAGAGGAGCCAGGAGAAGCCACTCAAAATTAGAAGAGCAAAGTCTACCAAAGATTTTGGCAGCAAAACACTTTCAAGGTGCTAGACAAAGACCATGATGTGCTGAGCAGCTGGAGCCCCACCAGCCCCAGTCTTGGTGCAAGGAGGACATCCCACAGGGACTCAACAGGGATGCACAGGGCCACCAGAACTCTGGGGTCCCACCAGTGCCGTGGCCACCACGCTGACCCCCATCACTGCAGAAATACGTGATCCGTGAGAGCAACCCCTCTGAACTCCCAAACTGCACCAGATGGAGCTGCATGGGTGGAGGATTTTGGGTGGGGGTTTACAGAGGAGAGCAGCCCTCATTGAGATTTCCCAAGAACTTGTTAATTATCGATGGCTCCAGGCACATGCTCATTTATAACTTCAAACAGCGTCCTCATTAGAGGCGCTGATGGAGTAAAATGGAGCCTGATTATGCCAGTAGTTTGCCTCTGGCATGACTTCAAGAAGCACCTGCTTGCTGCACTTGACTCAGGAAAATGAGGTGGCAGGTAGCCAGGACCAGAGGCTACCCAAGGTAGGTTCCTCCCTACAGCTGTCATGAGCTAATGCTGCCCTCCAGACACATCTTTGTGTCTCCAGAAGGTGCCCAGCGATGGCCCAGGCCTCTGAAGTGAGCATGGGAGGCCAGCAAGGTGTGGCTCTGCAGGCACAAGAGCTTCTCTACACCTGGCTCAAGCTTGCACACACCTAGCCAGGGCTGGGCTGAAGAGTGTGAATGCAAAAAAATCTGGGAAATGTATCATCTAGCTCATGAGGAGTAGTATTTCCCTGGAAAAAAAGAATCATTCCCAGGCGATCAAGTCATTCCTGGCTCCCTCTCTACTTGCTGGAGGTATAGCCAGAGGAATCTGGGGAGGAATTCACCTGAAATCCAAGTTCAACATCTGAAGTTGATCTTGCCCACTGTAACTGAGAGTACTTGCTCAACTCTGAGGAATGCCTGGACCCTAAGGAAACCAGCCTAGAGCCATCTGTGAGCTTTAGCTGAAAGAATTCCTGCATTCCTGGGTGAATGGAGGCAACCCCATCAGGCTAATGAAGGACATGAGCCAGTCACATACCAAAGGCAAGTGATTTCCAAGGAAAACCCCTGTCACTGGAAGAAGCACAAGAGCTGTCTAAGAGGAGGAACTGGAACTCAAAACAGCACAAGACTTTCTTCAGAGCATCTGAAAGACTTTTCTGGACATCATAAAAATAGGGAGGTCCATCTGCAATTTAGATGTTCTCAAGAACCTTGAGAAGACTCAGGTTCCAAGACATGGTGTTCTTCCCCCAGTGGTTATTTTGAAATGATTACAAAAAATATGTCTTATCCTTTGTCACAAAGCATTATTGGTATTTTCCTGCTAAAAAGGAATTAAAAAATTCAAAAACTTCAGAATGACTTCCATTGAAAGAGGAGCCACCACCTGAGGCTGAGGTTGATAAATTTCACAGGAGCATTTTCTTTCTGGTCAAAACCTGTGACTTCCAAGTCAGACCTTGATTCTGAGGAACCGATCAAAACATTTGGTGATATTTTGTGTACTTCGTCTCCCACAAGGCAAATGCATTCTAAATATGAAACACAGAACCTGTGTGTGCTTAATGAAGTATTTCAGATGTCCAGTGTGGCTGCAAACACAACCTGCAAAACCTTTCCTACACACATCCTCCTGTTTGGGTCTGTGCAAAGCATGGAAGCACAGGTTCATTTCCTCCTGTTTTCCATCTATGTCAGTGCTGCAGGATCCTGCTGGTACCTCCCTGCAGGTCAAGGAACACACTTTTCCATACCTCTCAATAACCAGCTGTGCCTGCAAAGTCCTGCAGTGTAGACATGGCCCGTGTGCCACTACAGAGCCAAACATCAAGTGAAAACAGAAAGGGAGGTGAAAGGAAAATCTTAGAATCTCACAGCATCCTATGGCAAAAAGCAGAAAGGTCCAGAGAAAATGGTATACATCACCTCTGGCTGGATGTTGGAGTGGCTGTGGAGCAGTGATGAGACGGGGAGCAGGAGTGACTTCCTGAAAAAGTTGTCTCTGTTTCCCTTCGGATCACGTGCTCGGTGGCAGAAACATTCTTAGAAATATACTGCAAAATAGGAAGAATCACACAGATCAGCCACCAGCCTGTGAATGCTGCCAAAGAAAAATTAGCTGGGTTTTTAGCTGGCCTGATTATTTCTGGTGAAATCAGGTGAGGACTGAACGAACCCAGAAGCTCCGCACCCCAAGGAAGGGACAAGGAGTGTGGAGGCTTTTCTCTGCCCCTTCACTTTGAACACTGGGAAAGGGCTGTGGCACAGGGATTGCAGAAGAGTTTGGAGAGCCCAAGGGATTCCCCAGAGGACAGTGGTACTATGTGTAGCTACTGAGCAGAGACACATCTCTACCCACAGCTGGTTACACCCAACCGAGTACCAGCAAAAAGAGAACAATGTGAAATCTGTCAGAGATGTGAGTCCTACAGAAATGCCAGAAGTGATCCAAATATTTATGCTGAGATATTCCTTCATCTAACAACCAGCCCTGCTTCTCACAGGGGCACTAAAGCTCTCTGAGAGAGCCAGTACTATGGGGCTGGGGACTGTGGTTCTTAGAATTCCCTTTCCCCCTTCCTTCATGGTTGGGATCCAACCTAGCTAAATTTTAATATCCTAAGGCTGACCCAATAGAGCTTGCGGTTGATTCATTGGATTCATTTCTAACAGTGCTTCTTGTTGGGCTCTGCCTCCCCCTTCCCTTTTTCTGACCTCTTTCAAGGCTTTGGTCCAGCAAGGCACTTAAGCCCATTGATAGCCCTGTTGAGTTCATGGGGTTTGACGGGAATCTTGTACAACTGAAGTCACGAGAGTGGCTGAACTGCCCTCTGGATCCTGTCCTAAAGAGACTTGCTCTCATTGGTGTGACAGTGGCATCCCACCAGGACTTGCCACCTTGCCCAGGACAGAACCCCTGGCATGGGCAGGTGGGCTGATGGACAGCTGACCCCATCACCATGACGTGCTTCACCACGACGGCTCCGGTCACTGCCGCGCCGATCCCATTTGTCATCCCACAAAGTGGGACTTGACAGGATAACATAATAAACAGGAAACTTTGGGAACATTTCTCCTAGTGGAAATCAGGGTCACACTTGATTAATCAAAACAAGCCTATCCCAAATGCCCATATCTCATCCTGTACTTCAAAGCAAAATCACATTTCCCTTCAGATGTTGGGTTTTTTGGAAATGTTTCTATGCAGAATCTTTCTTTTTGCTCAAGTTTGTTTGTGCTTTGCTCCTCACGCACAAGCACACAGGTGCGTAAGGATACACATCCACGTCAAACCCCTGGCAGAAAACAGCCCCTCAGTAGCATGCAAGGAGATGGAGGCAAAGGGTCTTACATCAGCCATTTGGATTTCCTCAGGATCCAAACGTGGATGGCTTGGCCCGTTCGCAAGGCTCCGGTTTTGATGAGCAGGACACATGTTCTGCCGCAAGTGGTTATGCATTTGTTTTCTTTGTTTCCTTTAGAACAGAAAAAATCCATTAGGAACACCTCTCTTGTGGGGCTTTCTGCCCCCAGAGATGAAAAAGAAGGCAAGTCTTGGACATGTCAATGTTCCAATGGTGTTTGCAGAAAGTTGCAAACAACAAGAAACAAGGCATTCAACACTTAACACCTCCTACTGCTTCTGCAAACAAAAGATCGACTTTTCTTCTCATGGACAATTTGGGAAGCTGGGTCCAGGGTCCAAGACAAGGCCCAGCACAATGCAGCAGAGCCAGCTGGCAGTGGAGGAGAAAAGTGGGGAGAAGGAAAAGGGGAAACAAGTCCTGACTTGGCCTTGATGATGAAGCACTTGACCTGTCCTGCTTCAAGGACTAAGTGGCAAAACCTACTCATGCCCATGGTGGGATATCTGCTCCACAAAACCCACTGAGTTGCAGGGGCACTCTGAACTGAGGTGCAGGCTGAGTAGGGAGAAAACTGCTGTCCAGGCAGGGAAGGCTGACCATAAAGGAGGTTCCCAAGTCTCCTGTTCCATTAGGATTGCCCTGGAAGTCCCTGCAATGTACACAGTTGAGCCCACAGCTCCTGCACAACAGCCCAAGGTGCTTCTGCTGGCAGAACCTGAGCTGCTGGCTTGGAGGCCAGCTTTTCCCTGTAACACAGCATCACCTGGCTGGGCAAAATGATGCTGTTCCAGGGCACAAGCAAATGGTGCCAGGAAAACATCCTATTCAGACACAGTCTGGTAGACAGCTTCACTGGGGTCCTGCATGAGACCTTCCTGGGAGAACCACAGCACACCATCTCTTAAAATTAGCATTTGGGTGAAAAGCAGGGAAGTGTGGAACATAATAACACTGCCACTCACTAACCTGTGGCCAGTTCTTGCCTGTCAGCCCCCCATACTCACTTGGTTTTACAGTAAGCTACCACACAGACGATGCCCACCACAAGCAAGGCAACACAGATTCCCGTGATGGTTAAAACCCTCTTCTGGTAGAGCTCCTCTGCTTCTGCAAATGGAGAGAAAGGAACCAGTTACTGATGGGCTCCAGCACCAGGGCTGCGTCTGGCTGCACAGGAGCCAGCACTGCATGGGGGTGAGACGGAGGACAGGGCTCGGGCAGACCTCCTACCAATCCACTGCCCGCCTAACGGCTGCCCCAGACCTCAGCCCAGCTGGCCCAACCTTCCTCACCCCTCCAAAGACTCTTTTTGTCTCCCTGCGCCTTTGCCCTCTCTCACTCAGTAGCTCACCCCTTCTGCACTCACACTCTTTTCACCTTCTTTTCCCACAGTGACTAATCTCAAAAAGCCCCCCGAGTCTCCTCTCCCTTCCAGCAGATCCCCCCTTTCTGGTGCCTTGATCACCTAGCACAGAAGCCCTGGAGCATGCCCCACTCCCCAGGGGCACACACGCCCTGTGATCCCTGATCACAGGCTCTGCTCTGCCCGGCTCAGGATGCCTCTGCCTCTGCCTCGCAGCGGCTGCATGCCCTGGAGCAGGGTGCTGTGGGAGGACCACCGAGCAACAGGCCCCAAAGCATGTAGGTGCTGAAAGGGACATCCTGGAACAGTCAATAAGCAGCATGAGGATGGAAAAGTGATAGTGTGTCAGGCAAAGAAAAGGGAGTGGAGTGATTGAAATACAGGAACCAGTTATGGATTTTTAATGAAACCCTAGGAGGCGAGTCATACCGTTGCGTCAGGTAACTCAGAGGCACACACAAAATGTAAGCAGCTCGCTGCTGCCTCTCTCAAATAGCACCAAGTGTCACGGGCTACCTTTCAAGCCAGCCACTTGCATCAAAACCCAGACCATGCTGGAAGTGAGGTGATTCATTCCCATCAACCAACGCTCCCGGGAAATGCTTGGATCTCGTTTGCACTGCACCTAGGCAGCAACACCATGGCAAGGACACCTCTTCTTCCGTGGCTACACCAGAGCAGATGTGACATCCAGCAACCTCCACCGAGAGCAGCAGAGGCAATTTGGTTCTCCAGCTGGATGACTGAGAGAAGGATTCAGTGCAGAGCTGCCATGAGTGCTTCAGTTCAGCAGCTAAGAACAAAGTCCTCATGCCCCCACACTACGTGTTAGTGTTATTGGGGTTTGCGCTTTCTTTAATATTCACTGCATTTTTTTTTCTTTTCTTTCCATCTAGATTAGGCAATAAAAGTCATGCCATGGTTGATGTGCTCAGTGTGTTTCACTACACCACTCAAAATACCTTGAACAGACCCTGTGCTACCAAACACTCAAATACAAAACCAGAAGAGAAACAGGTCTGGTTCCAGAACCCCCTGGGACTAGACTTCAGCAAAAAAAAGTCAGTGGGAAGCAATGAAACATTCCAGACAACTGGATATTTAGAACAATTTCAGCTTGCCATTCTAGGTTGAAAAAAAGCATTTAAGGACAAAAAAAAAAAGGTGCTAGGAAAAATGTTTACCTATTTCTAACGCTCAAAATGGGAATGGAGAAAGGTTTGGTAAACAAGGGCAGGCAGGAAAGACAACCCTGCCATGAAGATGCAAAATATCATAAAAAAAGCCACCTTGTGGTTCTTTTTTCCCTTCAAGGAACCAGGTGGAGCTGGAATGGGGGAAGAGCCCACTCTGTGGTGAAACTCCCCCTTCAATGACATGTTTCTTTTCTATGGGTGCTTTATTCCAGGCTTCAGCAACCATGGTAGACACATTTTCTTGCTCTCGTGCATCTTTGGGACCTGGATTACAGCGGTACAGCTCTCTCCTTCAGACTGGAGTTTCAGAGATTTTATACAAATTAGGAAAAGCAGCTGGGGTCACATCCTGGTAATGGATGGCATTGGGCAAGAATTTTGCTACTACCCAGCAAAAGCTAATTTAACAAAAAAACAACAACAAAAAAAAAAGGCTGGGAGGGAGGTCAGTTTTCAGCATGGACTCATTCATCAAGCCAATTTTTCCAAAAATTCTTCAACAGCAATGCTTTTTGCTACAAAGACTTTTTTCCTTAAGCATAAGTCATTCCCTCTGAATCATGAAGGAGTAAGAAAGAGCAAAGACATTAAAATTGGGGGGGGTGTGTGTTCTATTTTTTTGTTGTTTTTTGGGGGTTTTTTTGTTTGTTTATTTGGCTGGGATTTTTTTACGTGTAACAGGACAAAATTCTTTGGCCAAGGCTCAAATCCCAGCCTGCGTTCTGGCGATCATGTCGGTATGGGACCCTGACTCTGGCGTGTCTGACTGTCCTGACCCTTCACCTGAATTGCACAGGGAATGTTTCAGTCCATCAGAAATGCAGATTTGGCCTCTCTGTCTCGAGCTGACCGCTCTGCCACGCGAAGCAGTGACGTGTGAGGCTGTGCATCGCCGCTGCAAACTAAAAATCAAACAATCTGCTGATGGCAATTTAGCTCGGCTCCCAACACCTCATCAAAGCTGATGCTCAGTTCACAGTATCTTCACGTTGCACAAAACCACCTCAGCGACAGAAAGGAAATAAGAGAGTGCTCGCTGGAACTTTGCATTTGAGCAGGTAAGATCCCAGAGCAGGACCGGTCCGTTTGTGTCTCTACGCTCTACAAACACCACGTCTTCACCAGCAGCATCGTCACTTTTACAGCAGCAAACACTACGAACAAGCCATGTGGTGCCACACAATGCCGACAGAGCCACAGTCCAGCCATGGTGTCACAGCAACGTGTGACAGTGACAGACGAGTGACAGAGGAGAGACGACTGCAGACTGGGAACAGGATGTGTGCGGTTCTGTGATGACATTGGGAATGGATGAGGAAAAGGACAAAAGGTCAACGAAAAAGGGATGTCAAAAATCCTCAATTTTAAAGTTTGTTCAAGTGTATTAGCATTAGCAGCACCGCTTTCTCTGAAGTGCCCTGACTATAAAATTCACACATTTTCTGCATCAGGGGGATGCACACCAATCCTGGGGGATCAGGCGTGCAAAAAGTAGAGGAGATACATTTCTCCAGTTTCAGTTAGTGAATGTCCCTCCACCTCAGGGACCTCAGAAGGCAAATTTAGGATCCACAACTGAAAGACTGGTGTTCCCATACCTCTAGCAAAGGGAATTGAAGCATCTGCATGTGAAGTTCTGCTCTGGTCGACGCTGCCAGGCCAATGCTTTTAAGTTAAGTGATCAATCATAGAATCATCATAGAATTCTTGAAGGGTTTGGGTTGGAAGGGACCTTAAAACTCATCTTGTTCCAACCCCCCTGCCATGGGCAGGGGCACCTTCCACCATCCCAGGATGCCCAGTCTCTCTGCTCCCTCCTGACCAGCCCTCCCTGCTCTTGGCTTGTACATTCCAGGGAAAACTTGCCTCAAGGATTTGATTTTCCAACTGCTTATTCAAGGGATAACTTGATATAGATCTAAAACCAGACTGAGGAGAATGGAAAGAAAAGAATATGATTATGAGCAACTGGGCAGGAGCAGGTAAATACCCAAAGGGGATATTTTTAAAAGCAATTAGCTTACTGCAGTGTTTTCCCAAGCTTGCCACTCAGCATTACACCCTCTACTCTCATGGGCAACTACTGACTTCCCTGGGATAGTTTTCTAGACTGTCTCATGCCATCTTTCTTGGAACAATTTCATCCTGCTCAAGAACCAAAATGAGCTGCTAAATTCCAAGGGGAGGAATAGCAAAGCTCATCCTGACCCTTTGCAGGATCTGGTGGAAGTCACTGTGTCTGGGATGGCAATTTCTATAACAGCTCTGATATTTCTAGGACTTGTCTTCCCATTCCTGGAATGCCTGCCCGCTCCCAAGCGGTGCCTGCTGGCAACCTTCTGGATGGACACAAGACTCCAGGTTCTCAGTTAAATACACAAAAGCATGTTGAATGGAGATGTATGGCAATTGTAACATCCCAGTCATGCCACACACACCACGCCGCTGCTTGGAACAAAGAAAAAAGTGCTGCTAAAAATACACGTGCGTTTTTATAGGTTTACATTTAGAATTTGTGATTTGCTTTGTTTTGGTTTCGGTTGTTGTTTTTTTGTTTGTTTGTTTGTTTGTTTTTCAAACCAAACATCTATCTTGGTGCCAGGGAAGAGAACAGAACAGCTGATTTTTTAATCATCCCATTAAAGCCATAAATATAATGTTGGAAGCTCTTAATGGCTTCTGATTAATAAATGAATGGTTGTTCCATACCCTTTAATTCAAATCCAAGATGCTCTGCCAATGCAGAAAGAAGACAAGGAAGAGAAAGAGAAAAAGAAAAACAGGTCTGTCAGAGAACTCTAAAATACAAACACACACACTGTGCAGTTACAGCAGGTTAGCTTTTGGTAGGCTCAGCAGCACTCACACAGAGACACTGTACACTTCAGAGCATTTCAAACCCCCACCACAACTCACATGTTACGCGAAGAAAGACCCAAACAAATTGCAGTGGAAGTTAATTATGAATTCTTTCAGTTAATTATGAATTCTTTTGAGATGAGCCATGTTTGTTAGTACCTGATATGGAATTCACTGTTTAGGCAGGGGAGGAAAAAAAAAAAGAAGAAAAAAAAATAGGAAAGGTACACTTACTCTGAAACAACTCCTGACAGGTCAAAACACATAAAGACTGCGTGAGCCTGGTAAAAACCATTCATTCCCTTTCCACAGGGCAAATCTGCCCTGGCTGGTCTCCCACGCCCCGGTGTGCCCGGGGGCTGTGCTCCAGAGAGGAGCTGGGCACAGGGGTGTGAGGGCTCCTGCTGGGGCCCGGGGCTTGCCAGCACCGTGCTGCTACCCACACTCTGAGCCCTGGCCCAGGGGCACAGCAGCCCTGGCAGCACAGCCCCTCCAGCCCTGCCCTGCCAGCCCTGCCCCGGGCAGCCCGGAGCTGCCTCAACCACGGATGCTGCGAGGGATGAGGTGCCCGGGCAAGGCAATGGATCTAAAAGTGCAAATTGCACTGAAAGCTTCCCTCAAGCCTGTGGCCTCCCAAATTGCACTCCTGCCGTGGCTCTGCATTGTTTTAGTGTGCTGCAGACAGCCCAAATCGGAGCATGTGCTTTCAGATTCATATTCAGCACAAGGGAAGATTGCAGTTCATCTTGCAGAGACAGTGCTAGGCACAGGAGTTTATCCAATGAATCAACAGTGAAAAACAGGTATCCTGAATTTTAGTAATTTTCCTGGTACAGACCTCACCTAAAGACAGCTTTTCTTAGATAAACATGAAAGTTCTCCATACTTACCACCATACACAAAAGTGAGCTCTGCTGCTCCCAATCACCATACACACAAGATTATTTGCAGCTTGGAGATGTCCAGATTTATTTACTATATTTTCTATAGGAACTGCTTTTTGCTGCACAGACATATTGGCTTTCTTTTGCAGTGCTGTTCAAAATTTAGGCGGGGGGGAATTAGCACTAATTGTTACAGAACATGTAAACACGTGTTCTAAAGCAGGTTCTTCTCTTCAAACCAATGCTGATGTTTGGGGGGGCTTTTGTAGGGTGAAGTTGGGGTTCTTTAAGATTTTGTATAATTTAAAGGCCACAAAACCTGGCTGCTCTCTGCTTCACATTTCACATTTGTTTAAAAGGAACAGGAAACTCTACCGAGCATTTCACAGTCATTTTGTACACGTGGCAGTGACATGGACATCATGTGGTGGGCAGCAGAGAACTGGACAGAGTATATTCATGCTAAACCACACGGTTATCACAGCCCTGACCTATTCCTAAGTCTTCCTATCATTGCACACACCTGTTTCTCCTGACACTGACTAAATGCATGTAGAGATACCTCAGATTTCATCCATAAATCTAAGCTGTTGGTCCATCTGTGTGCACACATTTCTCCCTGTCCCAGGATTTTCAAAACATCTTCATGCTTTTTTTGCAAACTCAGAAACGCCGGTCAGAACAGAGGTGGTGGGCAGGACCTGAGGAGCTTGAGCCTTCCCACCGTCCCTCTCATGTCAGAATTGCTGTTTCTTTTGGCTCCCTAGTCTCAGGGAGCAGATACAGCCAGCTGGCTGGGAAACCTGTGCCAGTGTCTTATTACCATCACAGGGAAGAATAACTCCTTGCTAATATCCAATCTAAACCTGCTCTGTTAGTTTGAAGCCATTCCCCCTTGATCTGTCCCCCCTTTGATCCACCCCAAGCCCTCTAAATCTCTCCATATTTCTTGTTGTCCTCTCCAGCTTCAACAGGACAAGCTCCATTGGAAGCAATTTATCCAGAGGCTACCATGCAAATAAACTAGAGTCAGACAGCCCTGAGATGGCAGCTGTAGGCTGAGGAAATGGGCACAGCATTTTTCTCATAACCTTCACCATCACCCTTCTGTCTGCACTCCACACATCCTCCCTGGTCAGGGCAAGGGGCTACAGCTGAGCACCCTGAACTGCTGTGGCACTTCCCAAGCTACCTGATCTGGGGACACGAGGGTTTTTTTGGGAAACCTCATTCCAAATGTGCCTCCTTCCTGAATCTTTCTGAAAATGCTTTTTCTCGGCATCAGACAAAAGACGAAGTCCTTCATTTACTTCATCTGCAGTGACTTTGTGACTATGATGTGTTGTAGTTATTTTAAAAGACAAACAGACAAAAACATTTAATGTAAAGTATTCCTGTAGGAGTAACACCTCAAGCAAGATGACTCTCACTGAACTGTAGATTTATAGGATGATTAAAAAGGATAAAAGCCCTCGCAAGCAGCTGTGAAAACTGTGGCTGTGCTCGCTTGGTCTTCAGATTGCCCGAGAACGTCGATAAGATGTTTAGTTACTGCACATTATTCCCTCAGAATACACTCTCTGGGACACAGAGCATGCTCCAAGGCAAGAAACAAAGTGCAGAAATGACATCTGAGGACTAGCAAGATAATGAATTGATGATAATTTTGTTTCTAATCAATTGTATTGACAAGAGTAGCACTTGCAGGACTCTGATTCAGTTTTTCCAGGGCATACAGGGAGCAATGGCAGGGGGTCACGGTGGGGACAGAGGACACCGTGCCTGCATGAGGAGCTGGGTGACACGTGGGACCTCCAAGAACAGAAAGTCTGTAAATGTTCCACAAACTCCACAGCCATTCACCTTCTCCAGTACTGCAGCAATAAAACGAGTTTGGTCGGCATTAAGAGTCCAAACACATAACAACAGAGCACTCAAAATCTGCTGTGGGTGAGCATGCAATTAACTTCAGGAGATCCCAAGGGCAACCTGTGCTGTGTCCTGGGGAGAGGGATAACCCTGACATGCTAAACCACAAACACCCTGCAATTACCCAGCCACACCAAAGCACAGCCATCACCCTGTAATTCAGTGGTCAGCAGTTACCCTGTCACTGAATGGAAGCTGCAGAATGTCTGTGGAATTTAAAATGCTGCTAAATATTGGTCTGGGGGTCAGATGAGTGAGAGGTGGAGGAGGAAGCAGAAATTTAGATAAAATAAAGAAGCAATCTTTCACTTATTTTTATATTGCAGTCACAGCAGGTAGGAGGCCACTACTGAAAAAGTGAGGTGAACAGAGAAGCTAGAATTCAGACCTAGACCTTGCCAGAAGAGCTTGAAGTGGTACATTTATCCCTCTGCTCACGGGGACACTTCACCTCAGCACGAGGAGCCAGGTCCCAGAGGCCACCCAGCAGAAGGGTCACTTCCACCTGCCAGGGTGGTGACCAACACGCCCCTGGCCACAGCCTGGTGAGTGCTGGGGGAAAGGGACCATCCTCCAGAAAAACAACAAGCCTCTCACCCAATAAACCCACACTGCTCCACGATGGCTTGGCCAGCAGCACCACAGCCAGTTCGTGTGCTGCTGTGGGAACAGGCTGAAGACAAAGCTGCCCTCCCAAGGGATACCTGAAAATCCTGCTCTGTGTTTCCAAGCAGACCAGTAGGAAGGTTCCAGCTGCGAGTTAAAATTCAATTTGTAAAGAAACCAAGAATTAAATATGGGGTAAAAAGGAGGATATGCTGGATGACATTGCATGTGAATGTCAGCTCTGTTCTAGGGTGTTTACAGGCAGGCTAGAGCCTGCAATTTTAATTGGATCACAAAGTACAAAATGAAAATGTTTCACTAACCAAGATGAATGGTATGACATTTGTCCTCCAGATTGGTGATGATTATTTGTGGAGATGAATAAACAGCAAAGTTAAGACGAAGTTTCAGCTTCCACAGGCAAGAGGGAAGCATAAATATAAAATTTTATCCCAATTTTCCAAATTGTTCCATAAATCACAAGTGGAAAGAATCCAAATGTGCAGACTTAGGAAACGTATAAATGTTCCTGCTGACCACGTTTAACTTTCAGGATCTCAGCTGCACCAGGACTGAAATAGCTGCCAACATGTTTTACAAAACCTTTACAACCAGCCAGCCCAAAGCCTGGCAAGCTATTAGTAAACCTCCAGGAGGATTTAACCAAGACCCAAAAAGTTGCTTGTAGAAGAGAGAGGATAGAGGTAGATCTTGATCTGATGTAGAACGGGCAGCTATGAAATACAGGTGCCAGCACAGCTTTGAGAAAACAGTTTCTTTGAAGGAAGGATGATTTTGGACACTGTTCTGTCTTCTGAGAAGAGCTGCAAGCCACAGCTGTGCCTGTGGAGCTGGAGCCAGGAGGCAGCTCTACACTGGGTGAGCCTCCAGCACCCAGCAGAAGCTCTCCGAAAGAATTCCTGACCCTTTTGGATATTGCTGCACTCTTCACCCAAGTGCGCCAGCAGAGAGGAAAATCTGGCTGCAGAGGCTAAATGGTCCTTGGATCCCATTGCTGTGGATTCATTCTGGCTGTGGAGCAAGAGTTTGAGGTGTTCTGTTCTCACTAACGCAGGGACAGAGACAGCTGTGCTCTGGGGCTCTGCAGATACCTGTGCCACAGGAGCCACCTGACAGCTACTCCCACGAGTCTGTCAATGGAGACACAGAGCCATGAGGACTTTGATGTGGAAAACGTTTTAGTAAGAGGATTTAATGACTCATCAGCCATGGAAATAACTCTCTCTGTTCTCATCTGCCGGGGCATTCCTCAGGTTCATACAGCAATTGCAGACAATCACTGTCCTCTCTGTTCACTGCCATTAATTCTCTGCAGTTTAAATTTCAACCGATTTAAATGTTGCTTTAATGTCCCTCTATAAGGTTTTCTCCTCACAGGCTAGTTAAATCCTAAACACAATGATCTCCTAACCTTGATCCATCAGCCTCAGTGTGGACAGAGTCGGGACAGACTGGGGGTTCCCTGAGCTATGCCACTAACACAATTCATAGTGAGTTTTTCTGCACCAATCTGGTAGAAAATAGCAACAGTGTGAGCGTGACATGGAAAAAAAACCACCATCTTTAACATATTCTATTCATTTTCAAGCAGTGGTGTATATATCCAAAAGGGCTGGCAGTAGTCACCAGCTCATATGGTTGGAACAGCAACATAAAGAAACATCCCATGTGAGAAAGCCTATCCAAATACACCTAATTTTCATCTTAATGACTGCAGTGGTCTAGCAGGTGTTTTGGGCAATCAGAGAAAAATAAACCTCCAGAGCTCCCTGTCAAAGAGACAAAGACAGCCTGAACTCCTGGAGAACATGGGGAGTTTTACCTGAACAAATTGTGAATAAGGGTTTAAACCAGAGAGGTAGGAAGCTGCTCCCAAAAGGAGGACACACAACATCTGGCACGATGTTGGGATGCTGCACCATCTCCATCTGTGGCCCAAATTCAGCAAAATATCTGCCATATCTTTTCAGAACAGCACCTTCAATTTAGCTCACTCTGCAGAGACTCTTACTCAGCCCTGGGATATACCTACTAAGAGTCATTGTCATATTTAATATTCATATTAAAGAATCAGGAGGATCCAGTCTAGGCCTGAAAACCTGAAATACCCCAAATACATTTAAAACAACACCAATATAGGTGTCCTTATTTAAGTATCTGTCAAATGCTGGCAGTGTTCTCAAAACATGAATCAGGACAGAGCTATTTTATATCCAGTGGAAATGCCTGAACCTCATTTAATCTGTTTCAGCTTTTTACCTGTCAGAACCCATATGGGATGAAGCATTGAGTGAATTATGGAACATCAGCAACTTCTACTGTGCCCTAATTATTGATCAAAGTAGAAGGTAAGCATTTGTAGGGTCCACACTTGAGTGAAATAAGAAAAACAGCAAGTTCAGTGCAAGCTTTTCTTCAGTGCTGCTGCTGCTATCTATATTACCCAACTGTGACCTGAAAGTGAAAACAGCTATAAACATATGAATCATCTTATTATATGAATTTTATCCAAGTTCAGACAGGTAGCCTGGATTGTTAAGCTGTTTTTACCTTACTATGCTGTGGTTAAAGAAGACTTGAGGTAAGGAAATGTACATGTGTCACTTTTAAAGCTGGCATTGTTCCTCTAACATGTGAATAAAACTAAAACAAATCTCAGTCCCATAAAAAGCTGGATTCTGCAAGCCAGGGGAAAAAACCACATGCTGTTTACTCCTGCCATTAATGCTCTCAAAAGGCATTTTCCTGACATAAAACTCATTTTCACCCCCGCTTTGGTTTTGCAGCATGGCAGCAATAATGTTTAAGCCTGTTGGACATCACCTCATGAAACATGCTACAAATCAGCTCCATGGGGTGAGCATCCCACTGCTGGCCGTAGCCAGGGCCCTCACGCCCAGGGCTTCCAAGAGGGAAGGAAACCCTTTAGCATGAGGTGAAAGATCAAAATAGAACATTTTGGGTTGTCATTCTAAAAAGAGCTTGCTTGGATATTGGAGTCTGGGAGGATAAATCAATGGAGGTTTCAGCTTCGGAAGCCAATTTGGAACAAAAGGCGATGTAAAAACACTGAGCTGTCCCAAGGGCCCCACAAAGTCCATTTGCATCTTGTCTGTATGCTCCATGCAAGGGAGTCTAATTCCAGCACTTGCCAGCTATTAGCACGTGCTAATGAGACTCCTGCAATTGCCAGTTCAGGATGAGGACGGCAGGATTCCTCCCAGAGCAGTGGGAGAGGCGTTCTGGCAATCAAGGAGCCGTGGTGAAGAGGCGTTTCTCCTCTGGTTACCACTAATTAAAGCCTCTTTCTTGGCTCTTTTTAAAAAGCCGGCATCTGAAGTGAGTCCAAGCAGCCAGCGTGGAGGCAGGGTGGGTTTCAAGGACAGTCACAGAAGGGTCACAGGGAAGGTCACAGGTTTCCTGCGCTGTAACTGCATCTCCTTTCAGGTCAGTCCTTACCCAGACCAGATCCCACTGATGCTGGGACACTGACTGAATAGGGACCCAAAAAAATTATCCACCTTGCCCACAATGTGGCAGTTATGTCTGTAAGTGAAACCTGTAGGAAAACTAGAAACTGGGAAGCGTTAAGTGCAAAGGCTCTAGGATATTTACACCCACTGAATGCATTAAAGGATCGGTCACTGTAGTTAGGCTCAATCCCATATGCAAGGCTGTCCAGCTGCCTAGGAGAGACAGGAACACCTCTGTGTCCACGAGGGACATAGTCTGATGCCCATTTGGCAGGTTTATCCTGTATCCTCCATGGCAGTGAGGCTGGGAAGCCCTGAGGCCGTGGCAGCCACCAGCGTGACCTCTGTGCCACAGACTGTAAAGTGCTTTCATTACAGTCACACCCTCGCTGTGATTTCCTCCTTTGGTTCCAGGAGATTCACACCCCCCTCGCAGGAGTGGTGGGAAGATACACATCTCCTGCCCTGCACAGCACAGGGAAAATGTCTAAATCCTGCCCTGCACAGCACAGGGAAAATGCCCAAATCCTGCCCTGCACAGCACAGAGGCAATGCACATCTCCTGCCCTGTACAGTACAGGGAAAATACACATCTCCTGCCCTGCACAGCACAGGGGAAATGCCCAAATCCTGCCCTGCACAGCACAGGGAAAATGCCCAAATCCTGCCCTGCACAGCACAGAGGAAATGCACATCTCCTGCCCTGCACAGAACAGGGGAAATGCCCAAATCATATCCTGCACAGCACAGGGAAAATGCCCAAATCCTGCCCTGCACAGCACAGAGGCAATGCACATCTTCTGCCCTGTACAGTACAGGGAAAATACATATCTCCTGCCCTGCATAGTACAGGGAAAATGCCCAAATCCTGCCCTGCACAGCACAGAGGAGATGCCCAAATCCTGCCCTGCACAGCACAGTCCGTGTTGGGTCAGCAATGCTGGCAGGCCCAGCTCCACACGCAGCACAGGCTCATCTCACACAGCACACCCACCACATAAACTCGGGCCTCGTTTGCATTTTGCCTGAAAAGAGCAAGCGGCATTCAGTTCAATCAGAAATGAAAGCAGAGCCCATTCTAACAAATGGGAGATAACGAGCCCCAGTTCTCCTCTTGGACACATCACAGCTCCTCTTAGGACCAAGCAGAGCTGGGAGCGCACAAGACAGGGAGAAGGCTCTTGGAGAACAGAAGAACCTGCTTTAAGGACATGACACAGAGCTACAACAACAAGGAGAGAGAGAAGTAGAAAGAGACATACTGGAGAAGCTGACCATTGCGAAATGCTGACACCGGTCTCCTGTGAATTCGATCGGACACCTACCGGAAGAGAGAAAACCAGAAAGAGAGAAACAAGATAGCAAAATGACACCCAAACAGGCTGAACTGAGGCCCCTGCTGATCCCTTCCATGGCTCCTATCTGTCTGCTTTCAGCCTTCACCCTTACCTGCAGCCCTAAGCCCTACCCAAAGCTGACACCAAGAGCCATCCCTGACTAGACCACTCTACATCCACCGCTGTGCCCGGGAGGTTTTAAGTAGTGTGGTGCATTTTTTGTCTTCAAACATACTTTGCTTAGGATCTGGCATGTACAATCGCAAAGGCAGTTTCTCCAAACATCTCTGTCCGAAGAATCCATTTGGACATCTGGAGGGGAAAAGGGGAGAAATCACAGAACATGTCTGGCACAGTTCTTGAGGCTAAGGTCAGAAATAAAAAGTGCATTGTGATGAATGGAAAAAATAAAGGCTTTACATGAGTATTTACTCTTTGCTTTAACCAGGCATCTGCAACATCAGTGTTCCAGCTCTGGTTTAGGCCTAGGTCTTCAAGCAGGCAGCCAAACCACTCCTGCTCTGTCCTGCTCTGCCTGGCTCCTTCCTTCTCACCTGCTAGAAGCATCAGCTGGCAGGAAGACTGAGATGGGCTGGATGCTACTTTCAGAGACTCCGTGGAGCTGCTCTGTAGACTGGCAAGAGGCACCAAAAGCAGTGAGCAGCTGCTCAGGTGACAGCGAGCACTAGGTGTGGAAAGCATGTCCCCGTTATGAGCCCAGGAGTACCCACAGGGTGTTCACGGGGTGGTTAGAGAGGAAGCACGTGCAAAGCCTCTGTGTTAGCACAGAGGAAGGGACAGAGAAGAAAGCTGAGCTGAAGGGGCCACTCATGCTGTCCAAATGCGAGGCTCTCTCAGGCTGTCCTGGCCTAGGTCACCTGATGGGCTGGGATGTGCCAGCTCATGGGCACCAGCGACATTCACGCAGTGCTCAGGTAGCAGAGAAGGTGCCCTGCATTTGAGGGTCACCAGGCATTTGCACCAGCCCACGAGTAGCTCCCCAGAGCACTCCCCAGCTGAGCCAGCTTTGGCGAGCACAGGGCCACGGGCAGGGGTGCAGCAGGAGCTGCAGAACCACCCAGGGTGAGCAGCACCTGCACCCTCTGCACTGTCACCCACTGCAGCTGCAGGTGAGCCTGGGAAGCGATGGGAGCCCAGCCTGGTGTGGTCAAACACTTCTCCCCCAGCATTTGTCTCTCTCCCTCACTTCACATATTTTCTTCGGGATATTCCTTGGATAGTCCTGCACAGTATCCCTAGTTTTCCTGTAGTCCCAGCTCTCACCTCCCTGTCCCACAACTCCCTCCCTTCTCAACAGCCCTCTCTTTCCTCTGAGCTTAAGAGGGCTTTATAACATTTTAACATGTTTTTTCAACTTTTTGTGAGTGGAGCTGAAGGCTTTGCACCTTGTACATGTCAGACCTTCCTCGCTCTCAGATGCCACCCACCAGATCTCACTGTCCCACAGTGATCTGCAAGTGGTCAACAAGGAAGGGACTGAAAGACACCTCAGCAAAACACAGATGAAGCAGAGGCCAAGTCTGATGTCAGTGGCCCAGCTCCTGGCCAGGCCACTGCAGAGGACAGCAAGAAGTTGGAGCAGCCACAGCAGTGTCAGGTGACTGCTCCCAACCTGTGCATCTGGTGGGGTGGGGGAGGTCCAGGTCCAGGTCCAAGTCCAGGTCCAGGTCCAGGTCCAGGCTCCATGCAGAAAACCTTGATTTTCACTTGTTGTACTTCATCATGGACATACACTGACCTGGCTTTGGCACTTGATTTCTTCCTGGATTTCACTGCAGTTTGGGTAGGCCTGAGCTGTGCCTAAAAAAACCTGCTGCACCCTGACCAAATGTGGGTCAGCATCTGGGGTTTTGGGACCTGTGCTCGCATCTCTAAGTGGGAGTGTGCTGGACTATTTGTGCACCCCAAACTGCTCATGGAGAACTTTAGGGCATGGCTCTGCATGAGGATGCACTGAGCTCTCCAGTCATACTCTCTTCAGTTTCTCAATATCCAAGTCACTTCTGAAACTGAAAATTGAACTCCCTGGTCGGGCAAATATCTTTGAAAAATTGGCACTTTTTTCTCATTCTTGGACATTCATCTTGGGGCACAGGAAAGGGAGATGTACCATCCATACCAAGCCAGCTCCCAAAGAAAGCTCAGCTCAAGGGGTGACCATCATGCATGGAGCCTGTTGACCTTCCCTGCAATGAAGCAGAGGAGGCTGGTGCTGGCAAGTGAAGAAAATGCCCCATTGTAAATCAAAAAGCACAAACCTGAGGCATTGGATGGCCCAGACTCACAAAGACAGCCCCAGGACAGCAGGACTGGAGAAACCCTTCAGAGATTGCACTGAGTTTGAGCAAGGAATCCAAAAGAGAAGGTGTCTTCCCAATCCTTTTTGAAGTTTATTCATCACTTCTGATAGAGTCAGGAACTTATTCACAGAGTCTTCAAGGGAATCCGGTTTAGCTTGCAACGTGCTTCCCATCTGTCTGGGATATGAGATTTCCTGGACGTTGTGAGCACACCAAAGGGCCTCAAGGATGCTGCTGAATGAAGCAATTGTCCCACGCACCCCAAAAAGGGGTGTTTTGTAAAAAAGGAGCTGCAACTATCTCAGGTGCACATCTGCAAGAGGTCAGCCAAGGCTGGAACTCCAGTGTGACTGAGGCTGCATGCCATTAAGGAAAGACCGAAAATTATGGGGAAACTGGCGGAAGGAGATAAAAGACCAGAGAAAGGAATTGGTAAGAAGCGAAAGAGCAAAACAAAAAAGAAGTTTTGATGCCATGACAGCTACCATATAGCCCATCTTCAGATCTCTGCAGTCAGCCAAGTGTGGGTGGAGAGAAGAGCCTTCAAGACAGAAGGCAGTAGACAAGTGTCTTCTCTGTGTCTAGGACAGCTCAGGCTTTTCATCTGTAGTTACTCAGTGATTCAGCACTGCGAGAAGTGACAGAAGAAAAGCTCCCCTGAACAAGAGCACCTTCTGTCACCTCTCAAGCTTGTGTACAAGCTGTCAAGACACAACGTGCCACCCCTGCATACCTGGGTTCTGGCTCCTCATAAGCAAGGCTGCAGGCAGAAGTGGCCAGAAGACATTTGACAGCATGCAGTGCTTTTGGTTCCTTTTTTATAATCTATCTCTTACTTCTAGGCTGCTGAAGATGATATATTACCTATTACTGTGGCCCCAGATGTGACTTCAAGGAAAGAAATTTCCAGCGTGCTCGGCACATGGGTCTGCCAGTCTGGACAGGAAGAGCAGTGGAGATCATCCCCTCTGCATTAAAACCTGCTGCCTGTGGTTAGGGCAGCTCTTCTGCAGTGAGGGATATACCTGAAAGTTAAGGCTCACTGAAGCTGAGAGCTGTGAGCTGGTCTTTGAGCATGGCATCCTTTCTCCTGCTCTTTTGACTCAAGAAGTTCTGGCTGGCTGTCCCAGCAAAACCAAGCCCCTCCTTCTTTGGAAAACTCTCGCAGGGGCTTCGCAAATGGTGGACTTTCCTGCAAATATCACCTTTGGACTTTATGGTGCACTCACAGAGGCCCAATGGGTCTCTCCCCAAAGGCCAAGGGAAGTGGACAAGGGTGTGTCTGTAGGAATGGTCCTACAAGGCTGCACCAACCTCTTGCAGACGGCACCTTGTCCCCTCTCCAGCCTTGTCCCCTCTCCAGCCTTGTCCCCTCTCCAGCCTTGTCCCCCCTCTAGCCTAACTCCCCAAACTGCCCTTGCTTAACTCCATCTCTCTGTGTCTAATTGCTGCCTCTGAAAATTACTTGCAAATGCCATCGACAAAACTGGTCAGGGATTTTTCTGTCCAGATTCCATTTTCTATTATTGCTGGGAAATGTCCAATTCTTTTAGCTTTGACCTTAAGACCTTCTTCTTTTTTTCTCTAACCCCATTTTGAAAACATCTGCAAAATTCTGCTCTTGGGTTCAGGATGAATTGCAGTGAGATATTTACATGGTAATAAAAATGCAGTAAGATGATCAGTCAAATAAGCATCTCAAAAAGTACAAACCAAAATAGTTTGAATGACTCATTTCTATGATGTTTGCTGGGCACTTATTTCTGAAAATTGAGGAACTTCGACATTTTGCCCTGTATCAGGGCAGGACAACAATTATTGTTAATTATTATTTGCTGCTTTTAATTCATTATCATAGTCTTCCTGCTGCAAGCAAAACTTTTTCTGTCCAGCTGTTGCTCTAAATCTTGTAAGGATGGGCACATTTCCTTTGCACCCCCAGATCTTAATTAAAATATGCCAAATTCCATAGCTCTCATAAAGCAATCCATGCTACAGAAAAATGTGAATGAGCAGGTGCTTCAAAATGATGTGATAAAGGCAAGCCGTAGCAGAAGGACACAATGCACTGAAGTAAGCAAATGGAAAAAAATGTTTCAAGCACGTTGCTTTTTTGTGGGAAGGGCTGAAAAAGAAGACAGTTCTGTCATTGTCCCCTGACCAGTCCCAGATGATCAGGCTCTGGAGAGCCGCAAAAGGATGGACTCCACAAAATCACTGATGGGAAGAAGAGAAAGCAACCGGAATAAACACAAAGGCCTTCTCCAGAGCAGCTAATCAAGGCATGTTTGCTGCAGAGTGGAGCCCAGACTTCAGGGACATCCACTGCTGGGCTCAGTGACGACAGCGGCCGCAGGATCTGCATCGCTGCCTTCACCGAGCCTCTGCTGCTGCAGGATCAGCTTCTACACTCTGATGGGCCTCAAGGATCTGATCCGGTCACAGTGCATTGAGCAGGAGGCACAGATGGGCCACTTGAACCTGAAAAGGTACCTGATCTCATCACCCAAGATAAACAGCACACAAAACCCAAGGAACGAGTCCTGGCTGGTTCGGGGGATTTGGAACAGGATGTGGAGCTTTTCACCCCTAGCTCTTCGTTTCCCAGGAGGTTGCAACACCTCCCCACAGGACTGCTCGTACATCTGTGGCACAGTGACATCCTTGTGGCTGTGCAATGAGCAACTCGTGCTCACCAAATGCCACTGGGAGGGTGGAACAGCTCCGGATGCCACAGGGCAGCTGAGCAAACAGTGCTGCCAGAAGAACCACAGCCATACAGGATCCCTGTGATAGTCACACCTTTGCATGGTGGTCTGGGAAAGCACAGTGGAGCTGGCAGTGTGGCCAGCCCTTCAGAATGATCTTTCTGGGAAAATCTGCAGGAAACAATACACTTGGAGGAGGTGAACATGTGATTTTAAAAATTGGTGACTTGGATTCATCAATTAATTTTAAAACGATCTGATTTTTTCTCCTTTTGCTTTGTTTTGTTTTTTGTTTTCTCCTTGACTTCCACTTTTTGCCTGAGGTGCTCCAGGCCTCTGACCTGCCTCCTCTACGTAAGGCAGAGTTGTCACCCCAAACCCAGAGAGTCTTTTTATCTATCAGCTTTTGCAAATCCTCCAGCCAGATTCTCGCGAGCACAACTGGTCCAACATGATGTGGGGGTGTTGCTCTGTAATACTCTTTAAGTCTTCTGATCCCACACAAGATCCTGGCCCAGGGCAGATCACTGATTCCACTGAGCACACAAAAGAGATGTGAAGAGTGTTTTAATGGGCAGAGAAGGCTCTGCAGTGAGGAGACCTGACTTGCTTGCTTTGCTTGGCTGGGAAGATCCCAACTGTACCTAATGTGTGCCAAGACCTAACTGGGAAAAAGAGCATTTCTGCTCTTTGGATAGCACAACCCTGTGGGGCACCCAGCAATAAAAGATTATTGGAGCAGCCTCCAAGTGCTCTAAGTTGTGCCAAGGACTCGCTGGGCTCCAGGATGGAGGCAGATCCAAGAGCAGAGGCTGCCAGTCATCCCAACACTCTGTTTGACTGGACACAACAAACCAGGCACCACTGTGTGTCCCAACCCAGCTCAAGGCCTGGAGACTTGCTTGTGTGCATCCCCTTTGTGGCACCTCAAAGTGCTCTGCTCAAATCTGTCACTGCCCTGGAGTCCAGCTCCTAAGGCCTCTCTGAGCAAAATGATCTGGAGAAGGGTCGAGAAATTCTTCCTGTCAAGAGCCTGGGGCTTTTTAATTTACAAGGGCTGCTGAGTCAGTTCTGTCTGTGTGTGGCTCTGTCATTTCCCAGGTTTATGCAGAAAATTTGCAGAATATTTGAGGCAGATCCCACTTCTCCCATCTAACTTCCAGGTGGCCTGTTCACAGAGTCAGGATAACAGCACAGATTGCTTTACGTTCAGGTTTCCTTTGACACCAGCATGTGTAGAAGTAACTTGAAATTAAGGACAAAATTATGGAAGAACAAAATCCAGAAAGACACAATTTCTGGAATAGGTCCAATCCATTCTGGGCTCTTCCTCAGTGAAGAAAATGCTTTGTCCAAGGTCTATCTGAAGTGTATTAAAAAAGGGAGGGAGGAAGTGGGATTACAAGCAAATACTTTGTTCCTCAGGATTTAAAAGACCAGGAGGAACATGTTTCTGGGAAGCCTGTTATAAAATAATAATAAAAAGCCAGCTGCCAATTTAGGCGATATTTGTTGCAAATCGAGCATGAACCACATCAGGAGAAGAAATTATGTGAGAACTCATCTGCTGTTTTTGGTCCAGACTGCCAGGGGGAACATCTACAGGGAGGATTTCCTGTGCTTCTGGACATCTGCAGGAATGGAACCCACTCCAAGAAGCTGATCACAGGATGGTGGCAGGCAGAGAACAAGAACACTCTAAAATTCTGGTGGCTGGTACTGGATAGGCTGGTAACAACACATGGGTGCTGGGGGGGATAGAATCCCCTGAGTGAGGGAGGGCTGCAAGCTGGCACAGGGGGCCAGGTGATCCCCCCAAGGCCCTGCTGACTCTGATTGGAAGAGTGACGTGCAAACAGCACACGGACACGTGTCCTTCCTGGCTGGAGCTGCTCAGGTGGCTCTTGCTGATCTCCAAAGCATTTGAAGAGGCTGAGAGCAGAACCTACTGATCTCTTCCAGGCTCCAGGCTCAGAGGCAGAGTGGGGCCAGAGGGCCAAGGCTGCTGTGGCAGAGGTCAGAAATGAACTTCGAAGCCAGTGTCTTTGCCTCCTCTCCTTTCTCCTCCTGCATCTTTCACAAACCACAGCAGCAGATCTCCTGCCCTGGTGCAGCGAGGAAGCTGTGGAACATATCAGCTCTTTGTTTGCAGGCAAAGGTGAAGTCTGCTTATTCATCAGCATCTTCCCCAAAAATCACCCTTGTCATTGGGAGAGCCATTTTATGGGAAACACTCTTCAGTTCAAATGCTTCTGTATTCCTCAATAACTATTATCCTTCAGAATCCAGAAACTCTAGAATTACACCACTTCAAAAGCCTTGTCGTCAGTCTGAGATTTAATGATAAAAATACCCAAGGAGAATGAACATCCAGGGATCTCCTCAAGCAGTGGGACCAGAAGTGACCTGCTGTGTGGAAGGCACTCAGGTCCCTCAGGTTTCTGTGAACAAGGAGCCACCTTTTCTGGCAGATGAGCAGTGACAGTGCAAACCTTCCCAGCAACTCCTGGGTAACATTTTCCTGCCCTTCCACACACGCTTGTTCAGTTCCCATCTGGTTTTAGCAATTGGTACCTTGGAACTCATCAGAAAAGGATACCATTTTACCATCTGCAAAGTGAGGAATTCAGGCTTTCAAATTATATGAAATAATTAGGTCTGTTTGGTGTGGCACATAAAATCTTAATGGAATCCATCACTGAGCGTTCCCTCTGTTCATCAACTGTCAGAGCAGCCTGGTTGGAAGGTAGGCTGGAATTACTTTGGTTAAAACAGTCTATCTGCTGAAGACATTTGACAACTACCACAGTACTCTTCATTAGGAAAAAAGTGATTCTTATGCATGGTAGGAGTTCAGGTAACTCTTGTTGTAATTAGAAATTGATCCCATTTGAATCTTGATCTGGATTTAAGTTCTTCCCACAAGAAATAGCCTTGAAATCTATGTTTCTGCCATGACCACATTGCTTACAGAGAGAGATGTTGATTCTGACACTCCTCCACACTTCAAGGGTTCAGCCCTTCCCAGAATGGAAAGACTGGAAATTCTGGGGCTTCCTGGGCTACAGCTACCCCAGAATGGTGGCTGTGACTTTAACCATCATATGGGGCTTCCCCCCCTGTTTCCTGGGGGGATCACTGACGTGATGAGCCCACGGTGCCACCAAGAAGCCAATGGCAGTGACAACTACACTAAAGCCCAGGGCTGTGGTGGACAAGGGCTGCTCCCACTCCATGCACATGGGAAACGTGGAAGCCACAACTTCTGGTTTCTGTTCTGCCCAGCTCTTTCTGTGTCTAAGGGGCAAGTCTGGGAGAACTGGGAGATGCTCCTTCCACCACAGATGACCCTGCACTGGAAAGCAAGAGCACAAGAACTCAGAGGACACGTTTCCACATGGCCTTTTCTGCTTCTCCCTGCCAAAACAAAGGAGCACAGGGAGGAGGGAGGAGCTGTGCTCAGTGTGATCCAGCCCTCAGGCTTTCCACGAGGGGTGAGGGTCGTGTTCAGGTGCATCCTCCAAGGCCTGAGGAGCTGAGGTGCCTGATGAGCATCACACCCTGCAGTGCTGCTGGGCTGACATCCACAGGTGTAAATACCTTTGGCTGTGTGTCTCCACTGAGAGGTCTCTGGGTTCCGAAGGGAGAAAATTGTCAGCCCTGGGCTTCTCCAAGCTGGGCAGTGATGGCTGGTTCACCAGGTGAGCTCAGAAGAGGATTCCATCTGCTCAGTGAAATGCAGGCCCAGGGCACCACCTCCCGCCCACTCTGCAGGAGCCCAGGGGCAGGCACAGGTGAGGTCTGGGTACCTTCATCTCCAGCACGGCAATCAGACTGCACAGCTTGTCCACAGGCACTATTAGGCTTGGGGGGTGAGGTGTGAGATGCTATTGGGCTTTCTGGCTCTGAACCAGGGGTGAAAAAGTCTCACATCCCATTCCACATCCCTCAGGCTGTGCAGCCCCACTTCAAACCCTTCAAAGCTCATTTTGAGGATAACTTAGTACGTGTCTCTGTTTTTTCTTGCAGGTTTGAAGGGGGAAACAAACATCCCACAGTGGCCATGAGGCTGCACAGAGAGGGGAACAGCTGGGGGTTAACCCTGGGCCCATGAGATACAGGAGAGGTCGGGGCAAGTCTCAGCAAGGGACCCCTCCAATCAAGGGAGAGGAAGGAGGCTGTGCCCTGGCAAGGTCCCCTGACTGGGGGACAGGACGTGTCAGCTCAGGCGGAGCAAAAGGGACACAAATTTCCCTGAAGCTGCAGAGGAGAAAGGGGAGAAAGGGAAAAGAAACAACCAGGACAAACATATTCTTAGAGGGAGAAAAGCCAGGAAAAGTGAACAGTGACACGCACGCAAAAAAGGAAAATACGAATCCTTGCCCCCCCACCCTTGCCCCACTAGTGCCCCTTTCTGAACCTGCACAGCTCAAACTGCAATTGGCAGGAGAATTTCAGAGCTCCCCCCTACTCTGGCAGTTGCACAAAGGTCTCCTCTCCCTCAGCCAAGAAATTTCCATATTGACACAAGAACTCCACTCACTTACTTGCACGACAGCTGATTAATCCCCTCGATGTAGTAGCACACCCCTCCATTGACACAATAGGACTTGGCTGTTTCGTTGCATTTTCTGGCATGCCCGGACCAGGAGGAGAGAGTTGTGGTTACTGCAGGGGAAAACAAAAACACACACAAAAAGGATATATTGTTATTTCCTTCGTTTGGCAATTCTGCTTCCTTAGATGATTTTCTACAAGTTCATTTGCCAAAGCAAAAACCCCAGAGCTACAAACCTTAGCCTGTGCCTTCAGACCCACCTTCAGCTCCCGGGGCTGCAACTTGACCCTTCCTTTTTCAGTAAAAGGGGCCAAGTGAGTGAGGAGTTGAAGACTCATCTTCCTCTAAGCAGCCAGCATGTAGTACAAGATCATTTCCTTGGCAAGCTGTAGGGAAGTGCCTCTTTCCCACTGTCCTTGCCTTTCCCTCATGCTCGGGATGCTGTGCCAGCAGGCAAGCAGGAGGTCAGGAAGAAGAGGAGCTGCAGAGTCACAGAGTCACAGTGACGAGCTGCTGAGGCCTGAGTACATCAGGACACTGGCCCCAGACCCAGAGGTGCTGCGGGGGACTTTGCGTTGCTCCACACCTCTGTCAGCTGAGTTTTCAGAACCAGGAGCAGGTCTGGCACGAGCAGGAACAGCTCCATCTGTCCCTCCCCTTTGCTGAGCGTTTCTCTGTCGGGCCACAGCTGGGCTGCCCCAGCAGACCCAGCAGGAGTGCAGCAGCAGAAGTCAGACAGCCCCAGCTCATGCTACGAGGGAGGCAGCCAGCATGAGTCAAGTTTCCTGGGATACAGGTGCTTTTCCAAATCTAAACTTCTTTCGAGAGAAAAGCTTTACAGTCCTGTAAGCTACAAGAAAACCTGAAGGCGGTCTGCGGAATTTCACCGTAATTCTTGTCTCTGAGAGACTCTGATAAGCTTACAGCCCAAAGCAGAGTCTCCAAAGGTAAAACAAAGGCTTTTAGGAAGGAAAAAATCAGTTGTTAGAGCACTGATACAGGTTACAGAAGGTCAGCAGCTTTGGGGAATGCAGAACCATCTTCACATAAGTCTAAGGAATGCTAAAAAGCATGGATTTTTTACAACTGCACACTTAACCTCATTAAAAATAGTTCCCTTTCCTGGACTACCCACCTTGCTCAGACCCTGACACAGTTACACCTCCAGCAGTGTGGCTACTGCCTATTTTGCAGCACCTTTTATGCTGTAGTCAAGGCTTCTGAGGAGATATTCTCTCCCATCCTGTTTTCCAAAGCATGAACGAGCCTTGTGGAGAGGTTGGTGACACCATCACTGAGACTGAACTCCTCACTGACACAGGATTCGAGGAAGAAAGCTTGAACCAGAGCCAGGCAGGAGTCAGTCACAGCCACAGGAGGAGCAGCAGGGCAAGCCATGGCCTGTCCCAGGGGAGCCAGGGCTGCTCCCCACTCCTCGGGCAGCCCCTGGCTCATCCCACCTCCGCGGGGCTCCGAGGCTGCCTCTGGCTGCAGCCCACACACCAGAGCCAAGGGCTGCATTCCCAGCTCCAGCTCCAGCCCAGCACCTGCCGGGAACATCTAGGCTCTCCCAGCACCTTGTGAAGCCTCTCACATGTGGGTGATGCTTGGCACACGAGCAACCAAGACAAGTTTGCTCTGGCTCTCACGCTGTGGGGACTCCCTGCACGCGTGGGGTCAGTGCCTCTCTGAAGGAGGAGATTCCCACTGGGCTGTGCCCAGCTGGAGCAGCCCACGCTGCCACCTGTGCCCAGCCCAGGGCAGGGCCAGGCCCACTGCTCATTTTGGTTGAACCCATGTGCTGTCCTATCCATTGTCTCCCATTCCCATAAGGAAGTGGATGCCTCCCACTGACTGACAGGCCGGGGCTGTGCACGGAGCAGAGCTATTTCCATGCTTTGCCTGGAATAACCACTGCCTCTGGCTCTGTCTTTTCACAGTTATCCAGGGCACAGCAAGTTGTCCCAAAGTGCTCTGCTAACGAGACATGGAAAACACTCCAGCAGAGACCCGAAGTGCTCACAGCCCTGGGACAGCAGCTGCTCCCTGAGGGCACATCCTGCCAGCCAGCTGGGAGCCAAATGTGGACAGCAGTCTGCACACACTGGAGTGTTGGAGCCAGAGGATGGCTTGACCAAGCCTCCAGTGAAACTCTTTTAAAAATCTGAATCCCACACTTCTGTAGGAAATCCAGCACTCCCTCCCAGTTAAGATTAATGGTAACTAAAAGCCAAAGACATTATGAGTCTGCGTAATTTATCTGGGGAATGCAGACTCATTATACAGACAAGACTATAATTTATACCTTTACAAGATAGTAGCACATTTCTACTCAGGATAAGAGAGCTGTGGGTCTCTGATAAGTGTGGGTCTCTGCAAGTGTACCATCGGATCAGGGAGCACTGAAATTTCACCAGCCAAAGAGCTGGTTCAAATTGAAAGGCACATGGATAAAAAGCAAGCACAGGCTGCAGGGAGCTGTCACCCCTGCAACCATCAAATACACCACTTGGTAGCAAGCAAAATGCTTCATTTGGCAAAGTCTCACGTCATAAACCCTACAGGGAATGATTTTGGAGCAAGCCTTGCCACAGCAAGAGGGGGGCAGAGAGGGAGAGCTGAAAACAGGGCCCAGAAACCTCCCCGTAGGAAAAACCCCAGATAAGAAGATACCCAACCCACTGAGAAAGGTGGATGGGAAAATGCAGTGCTGTGTGATGTGATACCAGGGAGGATTACAGTGCTCATCAGCCAGAGATTGCATGGGATCTTCATCCCATAGAAACAGTTCTGTCTCTTTTAAACAAGATCCTGACATGACTGAGGCTTGGGCATGTTGGGCATTTCTAGGGGAGAGCTGTCAGTAGAGCTGTGCCTGTCAGGAAAACACATGGTTGATCACCTCTACCAGAAGCGTCTTGCTAATGTCATTATCCTTTAAACCCTGTTTCCTGAAAGTACCTTGCCTTTTATCCCAAAGAAGCACAAAGTGTTTTAAAACTGAATCATGGAATCACATTACTACAGTCCACTTGTCAGCGCAGAGATGTGGCAGAGGCCACAGAGAGAGGCAGTTCGCTGTTGAGAAGAGAGTATCAGGAAATGAAGACATTTTAGACTAAAAACTGGTCAAGCCAAAGCCCTGCCTTGGCCCCAACAGTGGCAAAACTTAAAAAAGAAGATCAGCACGAGCACGCAGTGATAATCTTCCTTGGGCCACCCAGGATGGACAGCTCAGAGACAACCCAAGGCAGCCACAGTGTTGTCACATTCAGTGGCCTTTGCTGGATTCTTCCACCAACATGTTTAGTTGCTGTTTGAACAGATCTAATACCTTGTATCCACAATATTTGTGACAAGAACTCCAGTGCTATGCACGCAGCGTGCAAGGCCACATCTCCATTTCATTCTTTTCACCTGCCCTTTTCTGGCTCTTGTATTAGAAAGAACTAGTCATTATCCCCACCTGTTTCCACTGTGCTACCTGTGGCACTACAGGCACAGTCAGCACCTCCTCTCCTAGCTGGGAAATTGCTTTTTATCCTTTTTGGGGTCATCCCTGGTTCTGTTTTTCTCTTTGGAAATAGTGAGACCATACTGCACACATGATATTCATGGGATATTTATTCCAGTCATAGGAATTCCTAAATTTTTTTTGAGGTTTTATGTACTGAATACAGATCTTTCTCTCTTATAACCCTGAGATCTCACTGCTGTGTGGTAACACACAGTCTAGAGTCTTCCAGGGTGCCTGACCACCCTGGGATGTTGCTGCAGCTGGAACTTCACATTCATAAGAGCAACTGTTTAGGGAGCAAGGATGGAGAGACCTGCCAAGCTCTAGTGAGAGGACAAAGGGAAGAAAAATATCTCACTTAGAAAATGTTAATTGTGCGTGAGCTGCAGCGCGGCACTCTGACACCACGTGGCTGCAGATCACACACAGGCACCTCAAAGCATGATGCCAAGGGAGATTTCAGTGGGTTTCCTCCACACTAGTGACATAATTCCCAGATTCACAAGTTACTTTGTGTTTAGCTCTATTCCACATCAGCCTGGGCCACTGCAAATACTTTAACAACTGCATGCCTGGTGCAGAGTCGTCTGGGATGTTGGGCGTTGGTAAAGTGAATGTCACACACAGTTTATTTACAGCCGTGCAGGTACTTCCACCTCTGTGCCAAACACTACACAGCTGTGCCTGGGGATCCAGAAATTACTTCCCACAGCTTATTTCACGTTAACTGCTGTACAGCACCAGGCAGGTTTTACCCCCCATTGGCTGGTGAGGCAGAGTAAGTCCTTCAATCAGCCTCCAACACAACTCCATCTATCCCAAATGACTTGGAAAGTTGTAAAATTGCTGAGATGAGTGGAGAACTGAATAAGCAAGGGAGCAGTTTTGGTTGGTAGCAGAGTGGAACAGGACTCATGAAGGCAGTGGGACGTGATGAGGGGGTTGTGCAGGAGCACCAGTCATGTACCAAGAACCTCCCCTGGTACTTCAACAAATTAAGGGCAGAAAACCAGGAGTGTGCATGAGGCAAGCAAGTGGTGACATTTCCTTTTGACCGGTGGGAATAAGTGAGGTGCCCCTGAGACACACGGTGGCAAACTGGTCAGAAAGCCCCTGCAAGGGTGAGAGAAGGACTGGAGCAGCTCACCCGTCAGCAGGTCAGACCTTCAGCTGGTCTTCAGTCCCAGGACTGACAACAAAGCAGGAGGGACAGAGGATGTGAGGACAAAGAAGAGAGGGGAATAAGGAGGAGGAGAAAAGAGGGTAGTAAGGAGGTGAGGACAAGGAAGAGAGGGCTGCCTCTTGATGATGTGTTTGTGAATGACCTGCAGCCACGTTTTATTGTTGCTGCCCCAGCCAGTGAGGACAGAGCAGCATAAACACATGAGAGATTCAGAGCAATGGAGTCATTCAGAGAGTCTGTTTTCCACCATACGCCTCAGTTATTCTGGACTATCATCAATGACAGGGCAACAGAGGAGAGAGCCAGGGGCAGTGGCTCTGCCAGGTGGACTTCCCTTCACACAACCCATCTACGCAGAAAGGCCATTAATGATTGTGCAGGGATTCTTACACAATTCCTACCATGCACGTCATTTAACCTTTGCAGGCAGCTCACCAGGCTGTTCTCAGAAGTCTGGTGAAATACTCCCCCTGCAAGGAGTTAATTAATGCAGCTTGGACTATAAATTATGGTTAATTTTTCACGAACTACAGCTACTGTCGAGGAGAGCAGGGAGACAGCGATGGTTTCACCGCTCCTTTTCTTCTTTATAAATAACTTTGGCTTGTGGGTTCATAGAGTACAGACACTTTATTCTCTCAATATTTAGACATTCAGTTAGACAGATGAACTCAGCTGGTTGGGGAGTGTATACAGATTGCCTGCTCTGTATATGCCTCATGTACTTACTGATAAAACACAGAATGGCTGAGGTTCCTCTCAACAGAGTTCATCCAACTGCTTGTTAGAAGAACATGGATGAGAAGGTGTCTGGCCAAGGTATTCCTCGGTTGTAGCGCTGTAATCCTGGCGCGAGCCACACTAAATCCATGATTTACACTGATTAATACATGGAGGGGCTGGTGATCCTCACCATTCCCTCTGTGGCAGATTTCTGTAAGTCTGATACGACACCTCCTCTCGCAATAAACCTGAGCAGAGTCTGGATGCTTCCTGCTGTTATCTGTACACAAAATCAGAAGGGCCTGTGCACACTGGGGCTTGCCTGACAGCAGACTGGGGACTCCGGAGCTCATAAAAACTCTGCTTCTGTGTGTTTATTCATTTGGAAATGACCAAATATTTACCCCTGCATTTTATTGAAATAGATCCTGCCGGAATCATGTTTCCAGTTCCTGAGGGGATCATTAGGATCAATAGCTGCAGACTAGGAGTTCATCCCAAGACACAAATACCAGACTGCAAGGCATTCATCTTGGAGCATCAGATGCTGCTGATCAAAACAGCACAGGTTGCATTCCCCACCTTTCCCATCTGCACTGTTCAGGGGTTTCACTAAGAAACAAGTTTAAAGGTTTCTGAGGGGCTCAGAAAAAACTGAAGAAACTCAGAAGAAACTCAGGGGCTGCCTGTTTCCATGGGACAGGCAGTTACTGCAGGGGCAAAGTCCTGTGTTATTGCCAAGCTTCCATTTGCTCCTCTGGGATGATCTCTGCAGCTTTATGAGGGAGCCCTTCCTATGCTCTTCTCTACCACAGGGCTCTGAAAATGCACATGACAGCAGTGCAGCATTTCGTTTTCCCAAATCCCCATCATCAATTGTAATAGCAGCAACATGATACTTCAATGAGGGGATTTGTTCAGCAACCTAAAAATCCTTTCACAGAGCCAATGCCAGCGTGAAAGCTTCACAGGCAGGGCAGCTGAAGCCCAAGAAGTGAAGCAACACACCAGGATCCCAGGATGGAGCCAGAAGAGCAGACCCCCTGGTCCAGAGCTCAATTCTGAAGGCTGGGCTCAGCCTCAGTGCTCCTAGGGAACATCAGCTCCCACCCCACGCTTCATCCTGCCCCTCTTTGCCTTTAGAGTCACTGCCTGTCTTTACACCACACCTTGAGTGGCAGCTGTGTGACTACTTAAAAAATACACAGCGTGCAAAATGAGCAATGAGCAGGGTCTGGCAGCTGCCAGGCACCACGCAGCTCTCTGCAGACTGGCACTGAGATCCCCACATTCACCTCAAGGTTCCGTGCCTGCGTGCGTGCAGGTTCCGCTCAATTACAACCACACCTCCAGCACTGGGGTTTAAATTAGCTGAGCAAAGACCACGCCAGCACTTATTTTTAGCCTAATATTGAGAACTGCTCTGTTCACGTGGCTGGACTTGCGTGTGCTCTGCCCGTGCTCTGGGCTGGCTGCACAGCCCTCAACTCCAAACCCAGAGCGCCGTGCTCACATCTGCAGCACTGGTAGCTCCAGGAGAGCTCAGGGGCCTCAGGCTGCAGGGGCCAGGGACTGACCAGCCAACTCACAGGCAGGTCTGCCATGGTCACCCAGTAAAGCCATGCCAGACAGGGTTTGAGAGCAGGTTTGGGGGGTTGGTCGAACCGTAACCACGTGGCACACGTTCCTGTGGGGCGTGTGACTCTCAAACCACAGCACAGCCATTGCAATCATGCAAGTCCATCAGGCCGAGCTCACCTGGCAGAGACAACGTGAGGAGAACATTTCCAACCCAGCCACGCTAGGCACCAGGGAAGGGATGAAACTGGAGAGGGATTGCCTCAGTGAGGCTACAAACAGTCCAACGGCATCACCAAGATGACAGCTGAGAAATCTGTGGACCCAAACTGGTGTATGGAGAGTTAAACTTAATTGGAGAAAAAAGGACTGTTTCAGCGACCCTTCCCACAGGGGTCTCTAGAGGGACTCTAGGGAGGGCTTGTGATCCCCAGCAGATGAAATAAAGGCCCCAAAACTAAACCCAGAGAGCCCAGGTGCTTCATATTACCCCCCAACCCTCTTGCTCCCAGCACAACTCAGCACTGCCTGTCCTGCTCTGTCTCCCTGTCTCACCTTCTCCTGTGACCCTGAGCCTCTCTCTGCTGCAGAGCACCCTCAGCCAAGGGCACAGACAGCCCACAGGGGCTGATAAAGCACTCACCAGGCACTCACCCAGCTACAGAGTGAGCAAGGAGCACGAGCAGAGTCCAGGTGAGCAGCTGCATTGATCCACACGTTGGTTTAGAGCACCTGCCCACCACTGGCACATCCCCCTGTATCCTGACAGTATCCAAACCACGCTTCCTCCACCTGGCCTGTCTCCTCTCCTTACCCTCAGGACTTCACCTGCTTGTTGAAGTCAAGGGAAGGAACTGGAGGAGAACTCAACAGCAGAAAACAAGCACAAGGGAGTACCCGACCTTCTCAGAGACTTCAAACATTATCTTACCTTTTAAAAATTAAACTTCGAGGGGGTTTTGCCCTCTCTGTCCTGCATAAGCCATCCATATCAGAATGCTCTCCAGATCTCTCTGACCCTTCTTCCATTTCTGCCTCCATCAGAATGCTCCTAAATGTCAGCATTGGTTCCTATCCTGCTTACCCAACATGTCCACAGCCACAGACTCCTGCACCCTGTTTAGCTGTGTCACGCTGCACCGTGACAGGATCACGTTACCATCCTGAGTTCTCTGCATGTTGAAAAGAGCATAAAGGACCTTTCTCTCTGCATCAGGGCACACAAGTGATCAAGTTACCACATCCCTGCAAGTTCTTGCCTGTGAGCTGAGCCACTGTGACCACCCAACTGCACAACCTTAGCCCATGCCAAGCACAAAACAAAGTGTCTTATTTAACACGTTTTCACCATGAATGAGGCTACTGCACCACGAATGAAGCTGAGTGGAACCTCATGCTATTCACATACCAGGTACTGGGGGCATCAGTGTTTAAAATCCAGCAAGTGATTTACAAGATTTCAGTGAAACAACGAGAGTAGGGACAACCTACAGGTGACTCTGAATACAGATACTGAAAAGAAATGCAAGACTTTTACAAGAATGAGATACTTGTCTGCTCTCCAGATCATCCCACCTCACGACATCTTCATCACCTCCCCATATGCTCTATGCACGTGCAATTCTATGATACAACATCGATCACCATAAAAATCAGAGAGATTGTGAGTTATTCAGATAACACTCGGGAGATGTTGCAAAAAAGGAATGTGAAGGAAAAAGTGAGTTACAACTTTAACTCTGGGGACTTTGCCATCTCTTCCCATCGTTAGGAAAAAAAACCAAACCAGTGATGACCCACAGAGGAAAGAAGTTTTCCAAAAGGGGAAATTTCTGTGTTTCCTTTCTGAGAATTGGCTTTTAAGAAAACAGCATTTATCTAATATGATGCAAATAAGCATGGATCTCTTCTGATGAAAACAAAGGAAAAATCCTGGGGAAGGATGGTGTGGCCATGGCATTAATGATGCTGTATCTCAGCTTGGTGTCTCTAGTGCAGTGCAAGGCTAAGCACTACACAAGAGCACATTTTAAGTGCAGTTTTCTAATCAGAAAAGCTTTTAAAGAATACCTGGCCAGTGCCTGCTGTGGCTGCAATCAGATTTCTTTTAAAATCATGAAAGACTGAGCTCTCAAAGGAGGAAACATCCCCATAAAATCTGCAGAGCAGAATTGCCAACAGTGAGGCACAGCCAGCTGTGCTCTCAGCTCAGGGCATCTGCAGCTGGGATGGAAACACAGCGGGATCTCAAAATCCCTGCCTGGTCCTGGCTTCCCAAGGTTTTTGCCAGGATCCTGGTGGGCTCCCACTGGGGAGAGACCCCTTGACACAGACATAATACCCTCCACCAGAAATTGCTGAGCAACATCCAGGCACCGGGATTCTAATCTACACTTGTATCCCTTCCTTGATTTTTATTGCTCTGTGCCCATTTTCTACTGCTTTTGGGACAACTGAATAGGAAGGAATGCTAAAAAAGCATTTCAGCCACATTAAATCAAATTAAGCATTTGTGGAAATCTGTTCTTGCTTTCTGGAGACTCAGAAAAAATGGGATGGCAGGGCATGGATGGATTTTCTGCAATTTTCTTATTACCTATGCTTAGAAGACTCATGTATTTTTTCTTGTATTTCCTACATCCGCTTTCGGTTTTATCAACTGCCCTCAAATAAAACCCCAAGCCTAAACACAAAAACAAAGCAATAAAAAAACCCTCTGTTAAATCAAAGGCCATAACAAGCACATCTTGCAAGTATCAATAACTCCATGTACTGAAAGAGCAGGGAATGCTTAAACTTCAGTTGCAATTTTAAGTAGCATGTTCTTCAAGCTGCCATTGCAATAGTTATCAAATTCTCTCTCTCCAAGATAGACACCAGCAATATAAATCAGATTTTTTTAAAGATCTCGGGAAAGAAAGATCGGTGGCTTTGGGAAAAATCAGACAGAAGGAGTGATTAAAGAAGATTCCAGGAGGCAATAAAGCATTTATGCAAAATGTCTCACAATAACAAACAAATTAGGGGAAAGCAGCTGTATGGGGGGAGTGGGGGAGAGGTACTTACACTCTTCTTCCATAACAACTATTTTAGTTTCTGAGGCTGGTAAGACTTGTGGTGCTTTCGTTGTTCCTGGGGAAATTAAGGTAAGAAAGTAGTGAACAAAATATCTCTTTTGAGCAGAGCAGGGTGGGCTTAGCTACTGTGGGGAGGAGCAGAGGGGCAGGTGCTGGGGGGCACAGGCTGGGGGCTGTCAAGATGTTGGTGCCGGTTTAGGGCAGGGGACTGGGGTGACAGAGACAGGACAAGGAGTGTCCCCGCAGGGCATGGCACAGGGCACGATGTCCCCTCGCTGTGAAGGGCCTCGGGTCCCGATAAAGAGGCAGAAACGGCTCAGGGTTCACCTGGCAGGAGATGAGCGAAACCGTGGGAGGTTTTCTTAGCCCTGATGGCCACAAGAGTGCCAAGACGGGATGGCAGGACATGATAGTGGGGAAAATGTGGAGTTTAAGAAAAGGTGGGATTTTCTGAAGAGCCTCCATCCCATGGGTACGTTCTGCAGCACAAATTAATGCTCATAGGTGAATGAGGTGAATGATTCTCTTCACTCAAGAGGTGAAGGAACATGAAGCAGATGATGGCCAGGGCCCCAGGCAATAGGGGAGACAAGCACAGGTAGTGATTTCCTCTTTGTAACCAGGATACTGGGAACCCCAATGCCCACAGACACCAGCTCTACTCAACACTGCTGGCAGCACCAGCACCTTTGGAGAAGTCCCTCACACCCTCTGGATGCATAAAAGAGAAAGCCCCAGGAGTCTGGGCTGGGGGTGCAGTGCCTGCCAGAGACAGGGGTGGGACTACCACAAAAAGCTAGAAGCAGAAAGAATTTTTTGTACAACTTGATTTTTCTCTGCAGTGTTTAATAAGGGGCTGGGCAGTTGAGGAGACGCCTAGAAATTTTCCGAGGAAAAAAAAAATCTGAAACAATCACATCTCACCTGTGCCCTCATGGTCATGTGATATCAACATTAGACTATTCAATAATGAGAACTGGGAAATGGGACATTTTTCTAAGAAAGCATCTAATTTACTTCGAAGTCATAAAAATCTGCAATACAACCAAAGCGTGGTATATTTTGACTAAGTCCAGAAGCATTTCCTCAGAAATCAACACCCTCACAAAATTTCTCAATGCAAAAGCATTTATTTCTGAGCTGGGAGTTTTGTGGAAATACTGGAATTGTAGAGGAGGGATGAGGTGAGGGTTTGGCTGATGGGCATTTTTTAAGTGCCAAGGGGTCTCTGCTCTGCAGCCACTCTCTCTCTCTCTAAAGATGTAGTGGTTTTGGTGACTTGCAACAGATCTGTATGACTGAAAAGCTGCTTTTCTGAAACTGAGTAGTGGTATTGGAATAGAGCAAAGAGTACTTTGCAATGGAAGCCACAACAGGATCAGTGCTAAGGACCCTGGGGAAGAAGAAACAGGGGACAACACACGTGTGGATTCAGATGCCCTGAGCAGTTTTCTACTGAAAGATATCAGAGAAGAAGGGAAATGAGCAGGAATGAGGAAAGCTTGCAAGATCCCAAGAAGGCCCAGCAGTAGGGGAAGAGGAATAATACTCCAGGACAGCTCATGCCTGCATACTGGGGAAGGCTGCTTAACCCTGGGCAGCCCCAGGGGAAAGAGGAAAAAAGAGTGCAAAGGGGTAACAGGGCCAAAAAAGCCTCCAGGGATCACAAACACCTCAGCTGCCTTTGCAGGGGGCTACAGCTGGCCCTCCTGTCCTGGCAGGTGGTCTGCAAACAGCAGCAAGCTGTGTGCGTGCAGCAGAGCAGCAAGCCAAGGGCACAGTGGCAAGGCAGCTGAGAACATGGATTCATCCAGGCAGGGAATCCAGCAGACTCGCAGCACCCTGCAGCGAGATCTTTGTGTGTCTTTCACGGCTTCTCAGGTTGTAACACATTTCTGGGCAGCTCAGGTGTGAGCCCATCCCTGCTGTGAGTGGTCCGTGACTTCCTGTGGAGGGAGCTGACCCCTGACACGTTCTGCCTTCCCTGCCTGGAGCTTGCCGTGGCCAGATGTGCAGTGACGTGGTGTGCAGGTCAGAGCCTTGCAGCAGGCACTGCTCAGCCACACTCCCCCTCCTGCGAGAGGGGCACTGCTGATGGGGAAGGGGCAGCAGAGGAGGCAGACAGGGCTCTGTCACACGGGGAAGTGAGGTTGCACGTGCAGCTCCCATCAAACAGGAGCAGCCTATGTGGTGTGGGACAGCCAGAGCGTGAGCCGGGGAAAAAAAAAAGAGAGCACTGCCTCAATTTCTTACTCAGGACACCTTTCCTATCATAATCAGAAATAAACCCAGCAGAGCAGCAGGGCTCTGTCCACAGACATAGAGGATGAAGGCAGGGAGGAGTGAGCATGGGTGCCCTTCCTCCAGACCCTGCCAGCACTGGGATGGAACACGCAGGATAACCGAGGGGGAGGCCGTGTGACGCTGCAGCTTCACAGAACGAAAGATTCAGGTTGGCAAACACGCTGAGGTTAAGAGAGAAAATACTGCCAGAAAGCAGCAGGAGAAAGCTACCTTTCCTCACACTGGGATAAGGCTGGTGAGAGAACAAAAAACTGGATCCCAGCAAAGGGCTGCTGAGCCCAGAGCTGGAGCCCAATGCTCAAAGCCCTGGCTGCCACAGTGCCCGTTGTGAATGGCAGGAGGAAGAGCTTAGGAAATACAGTCACTCCCTCCCTAGCTGTGTCCTCCCAGCTTCTGGCAGCCACTGTAGGGACTTTCTGAGCCGGAGGGTGCATCCAAACCATCGTGTTAAGCAATATAATTATTATGACCAAGATAATAATAAAACCACCTAACCTCAGACTCCATCCGCTGAGCTCTAAGAGATGGAGCACACATTCTAGGATGAAAACCAGAAGCAACTTCACTCATCACAAAGCTATGGTCTAATTACTTGTCTTCTGGTGAGTTTTGCTTCTCAGAAATTCTTTAAAAAATGAAAACATCAAGCCCACCAGCTTTCTTAACTCCTTACCCCTTTGTAAAAAAATACATAGACTGTAAGTTTATTTAAAATGTAAATTAACCACATTGCCAGTGACAGATAACAAAGATAAACATTTATGCTAAGCTGCATTTTTCTTATCTCCCAAGATTGTTTCACTCGATATCTTGAAAGCATGAAACAAAATACAAGACAGACCATGTGCAGAACCTTTCTGTGGAATGGCAGACAGCTCGAGACATTTGCTGGCTTCTTCACTTACCACTTTTCACATTCAGGCTGCCTTTTGCGGTGTCTTTCCCTAAAACGTTCTCCGCTTCGCAGCTGTACTCCCCAGCATCTTCAAGCTTCACCTTGTTGAACTGCAGTCTGGAAATCTTTCTGTTGAAAAGTACAGCAGACATTTCTTACTCGATTGCTGACCAACTTCATGAAGTGACAACCATTCCTGGCCATGGGATGCTGCCTGGAGGGTCACCCCCACTTGACAGGATGGGCTGCCTGACCTTGCAGGCTGAATAGGCACTCGAGCCCGGATGGGATTTGGACAAGTCCCTTCCCAGGATTTGCTAGGTGAACATCTCCCTCTGAACCCACTGCTCTGAGCGTGTTGTGTGACTTGGTCTGATTCACCTGCTCTCATTCACACAGAAAGGCTCATGAGGGGTTGAGGCCAAGAGTTCCAGCACCCCAGCCCAGACTTTCCACACTGGAAAAAAGCCACTTTACTGATGGGCAGTGGGATCTGCCTGCCAGACAGAGGTGTGGAGAGGAGATGTCTGTTCTGCACCTTCCCTGCTCAGGAGGGATGCTGAGCAGTCAGTGCTCCACCAGCTGCGCTCAGCAGTGCCACACACTCAGCACAAACACCCACTGCGCCCAGGGGGGCTCACCCCTCTCCAGCCTGCACATCCAATCTCTGGGGTTTGCCCTGGGACACATCACTGGCAGCTTCATCTGGGCCCAAAACAATGGCAAGCACCTCGTGTCCCCCAAATACACACTCCAATGGACTACAGACGTGTGTGGCTGAGCTGCACACACTCACCTTACCAGCCAGATGTGCCTCGAAAGAGCAGGACAGGGTGGGTGCGAGCACTGCCCGTGCCACCTCCCGGCCCGTGCCACCTCCCAGCCGGTGCTGCTCCTCCTTGGGAGAGGGAGCAGCTCTGCGGCAGAGCTCTGCGGCTGCGGGAAGGAGCATCGCCTCTCCCACTGGCGATGACTCATTCTCTGGGATGGCTCTGACTAACGGGCAAAACCTTTTGTTGCCCAGTTTAACAGGGATCTATAGGAGCCTTCAACACACACTGAGTGCCGCTCATGAGACCGCAGTGGGACTCCCACATGAGACCCTCTGGTTTACTGCATTTTGTTCCATTTTAGCCGTCTTATCAAAGCCCACCCTGTGTGCTCTTCCCATGAGAACATCTCTGTCTGCTTTCTACCCCAAGCTTTTACCTCAGGTCTGCGTCACTTTATTTAGAGACTTAGAAGCGCTGCCAGCTTTAGAAAGAGGTCCCAGCAGCCGACGTTGCTGAAGGCAAATATAATTCCATTTATGTGGAAAATAATCATTAGCCTTGGACATAGTTGCAATGTTACACGTGTCATCCGAGAAGGACTTTTCTTTGGGCTGTGCAAATCATTGTCCATAGGAAGCCCTTCACGGAAGCACACTGGCATCTTTTTAACACCCTGACAAGCTGCTCTCCTGGGAGGCACGGCGCAAGGACACAGCAGGAACATCTCACTAGTTATATTAGTAAATTAAAAGCACTTGGAGATGACTTGGTAGAGCTCCCAGGAAACAGGCGCTGCCCTGTTTTACAGGATGCGGTCAAGTGTTCAATTGCATGAGCTGGGGCCACATGTGGAGCAATTTTTAAATGAATGTTGACAGTATGCAAAGACCTCTTGAATCCCTCTGACTGTAGGTCTCCCCTAATCCATTTGTGCAGTGACTTGGGCCAACACATTCCAACGTGGGAGCCTAAATAAGAGGGCTGATTCTGCCTTGACTCCCAGCACTACCACACCCTTCTCTACGTTCTCAAGTCTCCTAGCACAGCCTGTGACAGCCCTGGGCATCGTGGCCCCCACTGCTGGATTCAGGTAACGCACGAGAGAGGCACTTAAGGACATTTGAGGGTATCCAGTGCCTGTTGCTGCCCTGTGGTTGGTGGTTCCTGCACCTTGCTGGGAGGGACAATGGGTGCCTGATGGGCGCATGGGCTCTGCTGGGCTGCAGCACCTCGTTCAGGAGCATGTTCCCCACTCCCTCCGCAGAGGAAGGTGTGGAAATGCTCATCAAAAGGGCAAAATGGCTCCAGAATGCAATCCCAATACTGCTCCCAGCCCAGCCATTACTTTCTCCCAGCTGTCTCAACCCTCTATGCCAGAATGCACCATTTGTTTTACAAACCAGCTCTCAGACAGGCTGCATTGCAGGCAGCACATGCTGAAAGCAGCTTGGAAGAGCAAGGCTCTAACTCAGAGTCCATAGAAAACACCACCCTGGCACATCAACACGCTGGGGCTTTCTGCCAGGGCAGAGCAGAGAGCATCAATGGACACGCTGCCTTCAGCTGCCAGAGCACAGATGTTCTAATGATAATTGCCTGCATGGCAATCTCAATCCACAGCACATTTCACCAGGTGGAGCAACTGGAAAAATCCACTACTGCATTAGAATATCACCTAGGTATGTGATCTTTTACAGATAAGGGGGTGTATGTCCGAAAGATATGAATTAGGGAGTTACTAGTGGCACAAATGGGGCCACACTTGACAGACTCAGCTCCAACAACAGGGTGAGAGACATTTGGTCTTTTACCTGCAACTGGAGAGGAATGTAAACAGAATAAAGAGTGATGTTGGCATTTGGAGAATAGCAACATCAAGGTGAAACAAAAGGGGATTATTTTGTTTAAATGCACAAGACTTGTACTGTCAAAAGAGCTTATTTTTGCCATCATGATTTGTTGAAATTATCCTAGACTGTAAGATCCCCTTGAAAAATCAAGAGCTTTTTCTTGCTTTTCATAGCCCAGGCCAATGGTGTGGCCCCTCTTGGTCTCCACACTGGGCTGGATAATCTGCTGGTGACAGACTCAAAGGAAAGGAGATGAAGGTTGGAGATATGGATCAGCTTTCATGTGGAGCATAAATGTGAAGAGAATTTCCCTATTCCAAGAAGCACTGAAACAGCCAGAGAGATGCCTTGCTTCACAGCATTAACTGTGGGCCTTTTAACTAACATGGATAATGCCTGTGGACTGGAAGAACTGAGCTGAAGGACGTCAGAGGGACAAGTCCTCACCTGATCTGTGTGTGCCAAAGGCGACCAGTCTGGTTTTATTCTGTTTTACTATCTCCAAGTGCTCCTGAAATATCACAAAACTTCTTTGGAAAGCAGCTTTTCCAAGTCGTGTTCTTCCCCCAGCTGTCCCCAAGGGCAGGTACTTTACCTGCCAAGGTTCTGTACCTGGCTCCCCAAGGTTCAGAGAATACCCCAAGGTTCTGCTGAGGGTTCATTTCACAGACACACCAAGGAGTGGCCTGCAAGGAGTTACACAGAGCACAGGAGTTTGGGGTGAAGGCTCCTGGGCAGTGTCTCCTGGGGACAGCAGGCACTGGGAGAGCCCTACGTGTGCATTCACAAGGGTGCCTGGCTGCCAGACGATGCCATTCTTCTGGAGGAAGGCACTGCCCCGGGCTGTTTGCTCAGTGAAAGGGCCAGGGTCACTGACAGATCCCATCATTTCGCTGCAGTGCAACTCTGTTGACATCTCTTTACTCCGGGGGAAAATCTGCCTCATTGTCTTCCCTGACCCTCAGCACATATGACTTAGCCACGCACTAATTATCTCCTGTAGTGCCAGTGGAGGGATAAGCCACGGGGAATATGCTGTCTGCAAGCTCTGAGGGATAGAATTCACAAGGAGACCTTCAGCCTGGCCAAAAGAAGATCCCCCAAAATACCTTTCTGGCCAAGAGAAAAGAGTCCCCCAGAGGGCAGTTTGGAGGGATGAGTAAATCACCCTCTTCAGTGCCAATCTCCAGACTACAATGGGAAACAGGGAGATCAGCCCTTGGCCAGGACCTACACAAAGATCCTGGCAAATTCTGGCTGGGAAGGGTGTCCTCATCGGCTGTAATTTAGACATCTAAATGTGAGCTCAGGCCCTGAGGCCTCCAGTGCAGTGAGAGGAGAAGAAACAGGCCCTGCATCTGAGCCAAGGAGGAACTTCTCATGACAGCAGTCATGTTCCCACCAGCACTCTGGTCAAGCTTGAATCATTTTTCCCCTCTTACCTACTGCCAAGTGGAAATGGGGCCATCTTCCTAGGTCATCTCCTCACCAAGCCACTCATGTCAGAGCATGGGATCAGGAGAGCAGCTGCCATGAGCTGCCTCTGAGACACCTACGCTGAGGACTCCGTGTTCCCTGTGTGAGTTCAGCCACCTCTGCATCGTTCTGGACAGGAAGAGCTCTAGGATTACTACAGTTGTAGTATTTCATTAGTCTTCTAAAAATAGGGCAACTAACACATAAGTAACAAAGAAGTCAAGAAATAAGCTGATAAGAGAACTTGGAGACTACCCCATACGTGGCCCCGAAATTGTCAATGAAGAGCACTGCACATAGTAAACGCACCTGAAACCCTAGGAAAAGGATATTCCCAAACATGACCCTTGCAAAGGACACGCTGGGTGCCCTGCATCCAGGTTAATGGTGTGGTCACCCATTAACTCCCTTGCCCTCTGTTTGCACGGAGAGCCGGTGGCAGGAAGCACGCTGGCATTGCCGAGAGCAGGAGTGCCAGCGATTGCTGTAACGTGCACTGCTTGCATCCTGCCAGAGATCTAATTGGTGCCTACGTGCTGCCCTGGCACCCTCACCGAGCTGCATTTGCCCTGAAAGAGCAGGTTAATGATTGGCAAGAAGATTCAGGATATTCAGCTTACAAACCACAAGTGTTTTCCAGCAGCCATCAAACACTGGGCAGCCCCACTGGCTGGGGCAGGGGCTCTGGGGGGACACGTTCATCGTCCCCAGCACTCAGTGGGATAAATCCAGGCAGAAGGAATCACTGCAATGCAAGGGCAGTGTGGGGATGGTCATGGCAAAGCTCCTTTGTCTGGCAGGGCAGGAGCAGCCAGGAGCATCCTCTCCCTTGCACAGCCCCCTGATCTCTTCCCTGCCTTCCAGCTGTGCTCAGCAGAGCAGAGCAGAGCTGGGCAGGACAGAAGTGCTTGAAGAAAACAAGTGTCCTGTGCTGGCTGCTCTGTGCTCCAGAGCATCAGCTGGCCAGCTCAGTATCAGCTACAGAAAGAACAAATGGGAGAGGGGACAGAAATGCCCTCAAGCAAAGCAATCAAATAAGAGAGGTAAGGACAGGAAGGTTTGGAGTTTTCTGCTTGGCCATTATCCCTTCTCTATCTCCCTTCCTCCCCTCACACCATCATCTGACCCGCTCTGTGCTTGACCTGCTGGGACAGTGGGAGACAGGTAATGTCCTTGCAGTGCCCAGGACAGGACCAGCCATCCCCTGACCCACTCTACCTGCTCTCTCCTACCCCTGTTCCCCAACATTAAAGTGCTGTTCTAACCTGAAAAGTAGATTTGCCCCTTCTCTGCTCAGCAGTGCTGTGGTCTCTCTGTGCCCAGGCTTGGGACAGGCTGATTTTAAGAGGAGGACTCGGCCAGTCCTCACTCTGCAGAGCTGACACTGACTCTGGTGTCTGAGTGAGGGCCAGTTACTTCTGGGTTGGACAGTGTCAACAAGAGGGGACAAGATCGATAAGTACGCTCCAAAGAGCAGGGTCACTTGTGCAACCCCCTCCAGGCTCAAATGCAGCCAGGGGTGTTTTGGCAGTGGGAAGAGGTGTGGGGCAGCAGAGGCAGTGACACACAACCACACCAGTGCCTGGAGTGGACTTTGTGGCTGCTTGTTGAGAGGCAAATCCCTGTGTGCTGCTGCTGCTGCTGCTCTCTGTGCCAGGCCAGGCTGTGGCACCTGCCAGGGTGTGACATCAAGAAATGAGTAAAAGCTTAGTTTTGGGCTCTGGCTGATGCACAGACCCAATGCCATTGAAGGGTTTTTTGTATTACTTCTGGAATTCAAGGCAATTGATCCATCCTATGAATATTTCCTCCAACCCCAATGCCAGGATTTTCATTTCTTTGAGAAAATGTAGCTCCTGGAGCAGTACTGAGGCCAGCTCCCAGCAGGTTCTTTCTCTGCTTCTTGTGATCTCATACAGGAACAGCTTCCCAAGAGCCAGAGAGTTCCCAGCACCAAATGTGGAACAGATACCTCGCTATCCCAAAGAGTGTGTGACCTCAATACAGAGACAAGGCCCCTCGGGGTGTCCAGGTCTCACCACCTCAGCAACCAAACCATGAGCTGGTCTGTGACAGGGAGGGAAAACAGGGCCAGTGCTGCCGAGGAGAAGGCACAGAGGTCTTAGTTTGGAAGTGTATTGCATATTAGATGGAGGCTGAAATGCTAGGCAAATCAGAGGCAGGACCAAAACTTCAGGGACTGCCAGAAGTGGGGAGGAAGGCCTGAGAGGACATTTAAAGCAAAACACATCCAATATAAAGAATCAAGGAGGAGAGGGAGGTGCCGTTCCAAGAACTTCTATCATGGGGAGAGCCCTGGGCAGAGCCCAGCAATGGAGATGAGCAGAGCCAGGCTGCAAATACTGATATCAGAAAAAAGCATTTTGGGGAACAGAGATCATGGGAAAGGGATGGCACCCTCACATGGGCAGGGAACTATTGCTCAAAACCTCTGTGAAACACCACCGTGGTCGTACACAGGGTATTCAAGAGATCTAGATAAAGTTTTGGGTCTCCTCATATCATTCTTTTCTCCCCAGGCCATTTTTCCACAGCTGGTACATGTCATAGATCCTCAGCAGTGTCTGCTCCGTGGCAAATTCATGCCTGCAGGTCTATGATGTGCTGTGCTGGGTGAACTGCCAGCAGCCTCAGCCCTCACCCCAGCCCTCCTCCCTGAAGGTAAAACATTTTAACTTAAACAGGATAAATGGGATTTCAGCTCATGTCTCAGTGAGGGCTTCGACCTAATCTGTGACATTTTGCAACCGCAGTGGGCGAAGGTCTGTAGAGAGAGATTTTTATTTTGTTTTTGTAAACAGCCAATATGGCTGGAAAAACCACACAAAATTTCAAGCACATAAAGCTCCTTCCACCTCTAAGTTTGCCCAGCCCATCAGCTGAGGCAGCCCAGCAACTGACCATGACTTGTTAGCAACTATAATGCAGTCAAGTTTGATTAAACGTCCATTCCCTGACTCTCTCAGGAGCCCCAACTTGCAAAGTTTGTGGATTGTTTGAGCTCAAGACCTAACTGCTTCTCCTTTCAGTTCTCAAATTCCCTGGTTCAGTCCCAGGTGCATTGGCCAAGATGATGTCCATCATCTCCTCTAAAGCAACAAGCAAACAAACAAAGGAGATGCTCTCCTTCACACCCCCCTCCAATAAAGTGCCTTCAGCAGCTAAAACCAAACCCCAAATATCGGAGACTTAGAATGACATCGTGAGAGTTAGCAAGGCAGCAGCTCCCCTGGTGATTATAACAACACCGGTGCTTGAGAAGAGTCTTTGCTTCAAGGCATCTGGAATTACTCTTGCAAGATCCATTGTCAAATGAGCTTTTTCCTTTGTTTAAAAATGTCAGCCCGAAGACCCCTGCCAGAGTGGTGGTATAGCCTGCTTGAGTTCACTCTGGCTCCCACAAGGCTTCAACAGTCCTCTTTGCCCCTCCTTGTCTCCAGGCTTAATTAGGAAATCATTTATCTTTATTGGCACTCTCTTTCCCCTGCTGCTTTGGCTTTTTTTTTTTTTNAGGGAAGACCACAGCCCCATTCATTGTGGGTGGGGAATAATCTACAACTGGGAGCCCTACAAGGAAGACCCCAGCAATGAATCTGCTCAAGTGGCATCGCCTGGGGGACTACTGTACAGAAACAGGAGAGGAGGGTATCCCTTGGCTCCACTTACAGGCTAACAATAGGGATTCCTGGTGATACTGAAAGTAGGACACTACTCCCAAGGGATGTCATATGGTCAGCCTGTCCCAAACTGAACTGCCAACCCTCTCCAATCTAATGATACGCCTACTTCATCACCCCAGCAATGTCCCCGAGTAGAAGAGCACACAAAGGGAAAGGGCTGTAAGGACAGGCACAGCTCGGGGACTACCAGGCTCCTGGGCTCCAGCTGAACATCTGCATGTCCCAGGCTGAGCCTTGAGCATGATTTCAAGAGGGGAAGGTTCTCTACACATCCACAAGCAAAAACTCCCTTGGTTCCCTCCACAGCTGGCATTTGGCCATTTGCCAGGATAGACAGAAAGTCAAAACCCATCCTGAACTTCTTGGGAGCCAGCAGCCTCAATCAGACCTCAGACACACTCAGCCAAAAATGGCATCACTTTGGCAGCTTGAGGGGAGAGCCATTCACTAGGTGTACTTCCACTACCACAGGCAACTCTTTCTGGGTAATTTCTCTGGGTTCCTCATCAACTGTGTTTTATTTAAATGGAGACAGAGATAAAATTCCAGCCAATATTTTTTTCCACCTTAAAGAGGTTTCCCCTTCATGCAAGCCAGGCTTGCCCCAGCCTGTCACTAATTACAGATGGAACATGAAGTTCAGCAAGGAGGAATCAGAATTGTTCCCTTCCCTCCAGCAAACATTCATTGAAAAACCTGACTCCTATGCCTGATGGCACCAGAAGTTTTCCCGGTAAGTTTAAAAAGAAGAGGGAAAATGATTGATGGAAAAGCTGAAGAGCTGACATGCAGTTAAGTGCTCCTCTCCTCCTTGCAACATATACATCCCTTATTTTGAAAGAGATCTCCTATTCTAGAGATCAGACGAAAACCTGATCACAAAAAAAAGTCATACTTTCTAGTTAGAAACCTCAAGGCTCTTTAAACACACGGGGAGGAAAGCCAGGAATGAATCACAGAGGGCAACCATGCTCTTGTCTCCCATCCTAACCCTCTGCATGCTAAAGATCTCAGAGCTGGAGACAGATTTCAGCTGCACCCAGCTCTGCCAGGGCCTCACAGGACCAAGGGAAACACCATGGACATCACTTTGCTGGAGGGCTCCTTTTGCCTGGCTCCAGCAGAAAACTCTATCAGGTCTTTGGATTACACTTCTGAAGAAATGATCCTGTGCCCCTGGCCAGGTCCTGCTCAGCCTGAGAAGGTTTTGCCTTGTGTTCTTTCCCTGTGAAGGTCCCTCCCCAGCGCTCCATTTCTGGCCCTCTGAAATCCCCACTCTGAACCGAAAGGAAGCACAGAGGATTATCTGGAGACCAGTGTTATCTCTAAGTGGAGCCAGATGTATAAATCCCATTATTCTTAAAATAATTGTTATAGAGTAAGATGTCCTTTCAGAGATTTACAGTTTGGGATGCTTATCCTTCCCTGGTGTGTCCTCCCAACACACTGGAAGTAATGCCCTACACCCATATCACATGTCCCTCCACTAAACTTGGCCCCACCAGCTGCATAATGAAGACATCAAAGTCATGAGGGCTCCCTCAACCCTCAGCCTGCTCTGAGCAGTTTTTAGTGTTTGTTCCATGCAGTCAGGACCAGAGGGAGGCAGGTCCAATGCCAGTGGACTCTCTGCCTCAAGGTTTTCAGCTCTGGGGCCCAGCAAACCCAGTGCAGGGGACAGAGGCAGGAATGCCAGAGTGGGTGTGCACAGACCCATCCAGATCCTCTCAGAGAAGTGTTCCTGCACTGCTAAACAAGGGGCAAATGCTCACTGAGGGGTAATTACCTCAGAACTGTCCCACAGAATGACAGAATCACTTAGGTTGGAAAAGCCCTCAGAAATCACTGAGCCCAACCATTCCTGCAGCACTGCCAAGGCCACCAATAAGCCATGTCCCCAAGTGACTCATCTACACACTTTTTGAACACTTCCACCACTTCCCTGGATAGCCTGTTCCAATGCCTGACCACCATTTCAGTGAAGATGTTTTCCCTAATACCCAAACCCCTCTTGGCACAGCTTGAGGCCATTTCCTTTTGCTCCTGCTCAACAGCTGCTTGAGTCCAGTCTCCACAGCCTGGTCCCAGCACAAGACAGGCACATTTTAATGGCATCAGGGAGCAGAAGCTGGGATGGGAAGCAATTCTGGGGATGCATTGGGCTCACACTTTTCTGCTGAGGGAGTCTCAGACACTGGAGGCAGCAGGTGCTCAGCTGTCCTTAAAATGTTTATCCTTGGGCTTATTTTGCCAGCAGGAAGCCCTTCCAGCGCTACACATCTTTGGCCTCTCGCTGGAGAGGCAACATGTTGCCGCGGAAACTGGTAAATGCAAAATTATGACTTGACAGCAGTGTCCTGAGGAAAGGGGACCGACTTCCTTCCATTGGTTTCTGCCCCTGGCCCAGGGACTGCACGTCCCACCTGCATCGCTGGGGGTGGGATGCCATCCTGTCACAGCTTCCTGCTGGACACGGGGTGCCAGGAGGCGAGGAAGGACTGGGATAACTGGGAGCACAGCAGGGGAGTACTGGGTGTCTGGTGTGAGGCTGGTTGCTCTCTAGCTCTGAGGGAAATTGCTCCCCAACACCCGGACAGGCAGGATTCCCATGCCTGGCTACAGAGCGTGCTGCAAACATTTCTCCAGGGCATCCCAGCCCCAGCACCCATTGCTAAACAAGCAAGGCCACGAGACTGACAAGGGCCACAAAAAACAATGAGGGCAGCAGAGGAGTGAGGAGGGCACAGCTCTGCCCTGTCTCTGCTGCCTGCGAGCCCAGACAGCCCCTCCTGAGCAGACAGCACCCAGTTATCCTGGATCCACTGACCACCTCACTGCCTCGCCCCAAAACAGCCACAAGTCCTAGAATTATTACAAAGGAGGTCAACCATCTTGGGTGTGACTCTGAAACCAAACCAAACAGGACTGAAATTAAATTAGAGCACTTGGCAACGCCCCATTCAAGCACTGACTGATTTTTCAAACTGATTTGTAGTGGCTTTTAATTTTAAAAATTGCTACTCTATCAAGTTCATAATGAGCTTTTATTCACACACCCAGAACATATGTTAGCAAAGAATTAGTAGCAAATTTTCCAAAGGGTCAGGCAGTTACAAGCTGACTGTTGCTGGCTAGGTCAGGAAGTATGAATGCAAGCATAGTCATGATTATGGAATAATTTTAAGATACATCATATGTAAATATTGGGCCTTGAGAAATATCAACATGGATTCATTTAAATCCATTCCCAGGGAGAATCCCTTAGCTTGGCCACTGGGGCCTCTTTCTCCAGGTGTTTTAGCACTGCCTGAGTGAGGTGGTCCTGAGGGTGAGAGCCTGAGAGCTTTGCTGGGTGGGGATTTTGGGGCAGATGTGAGGGAACTTCCCCTGGGTGGGCAGCTGAAAGGATTTGCACAAGACAAGGTCTCTGCAGCTGACCTTGACCCCTGATCAGTGCTGTGAGGTACTCTTGCATCTCAGCCCTGCTCAATGTAGAGAAGACTGAGGGGGGAACTCATTAACACATATTAATATCTCCAAGGGGTGTCAGAGGATGGCCAAACTATTTTCAGTGGTGCCCAGTGACAGGACAAGGAGCAATGGCCATAAACTAAACCATGGAAAGTTCTGTCTTAACAAGAGAAAGAACTTCTCTACGCTGAGGGTGGCAGAACACTGCAACAGCTGCCCAGGGAGGGTGTGGAGTCTCCCTCTCTGGAGACATTCCAACCCCACCTGGACACGTTCCTGTCTCACCTGCTCCAGGGGCCCCTGCCTTGGCAGGGGGGGTTGGACTGGATGGTCACCAGAGGTCCTTTCATGCTAACTAATCTGTCCTTCTATGATTTTTGCAGTGGCCTTAGATGCTTCTGTGTCCACACAAATTCAGGAGGGAACAAACCAATTCCTCCCACAGCCCTGCTGGTGAGTGATTTGGGTACCTTCTGCATCCAACCCCCTAATCCCAGAGCAGGAGTCACCCCAGGCAACCTGAGCTGCCCACAGCTACCAGGGAAAGCCTTGTCACAAGACACCTGTCTCAGGTATCCAATGCCTCCCTGACCCCAGGACAGCTCATCTACAAACCCAACATCTTCCCTTTGCAGGCCCTGCTCCTCTCCTACTACTCTTTGAGGACACTGGGGATCTTGCTCGCTCTCCCAGGCATGGTAAGTGGGCTGAGCATGGCCCTGTGGCTCTGAGGGAGCCCCTCAGTGCTGCTTGGCAGTGACCTGGGGAGCACAGCAGCACCTGCAGCCAGATGGCCCCAGACCCGGACCCTGACTGAGCAGAGGCAGAGCAGCCCCGTGCCATACTTACTTCCCATTCCCATACTTGATCCGGATGTCTTTGCTCTTCTTCAGCTCTTTCCCATCTTTAAACCATTTGTAGGATGGCTGAGGGTTTCCAGCAGTCGCCTCACATTTCAGGGAAATCTTCTCACCCACATGAACGTTTGGGCTTTTCAGTTTCTTCAGTTTGGGAGGAACAGCTATGGAAAGAGAAAGGGCACACTGTGAAACCTGCCCCTTTCAGAGCTGTGCAGCACCACAGGAGCCCCCCGAGCCCCCTCCCCTGGGCAAAGCTCCTGCTGCCCCCGATGGCATGAGATGATGGGGAGGGGCTGCCCAGGGAAAACCACGCACAGGGAAGGAGCATGGAGTCAGAAACGTCCACATGGGGAACAGAGGGAGCCCCCGGCTCTGGAGGCCCCACATGACCAGATGTGATGGCTCCACAGCAGCCCTACCCACGCAGGCAGGACTCCTGTGCCTCCTGTCAGGTGTGCTGAGCTCTCCAGCCTCTCGCACCACGCACGGGCTCAAGCTCTTCAGACTATTTTTCCCCTGCTCCTTGCCGTTGCTGCTGCAGATTACCGACACCTACATGACCTCTGTGGCTGCCACGGGCATGCTGCCAATCCCACAGCCCCAGCAGCCCCAGCCAGAATGTTTCACTGCAGACGGAGCAGAGGCAGGTCAGAGGGAGCAGGCCCCTGTGCCCCAGATGCTCCGTGTCTGCTGCAAAGACCTTGTTCAGCTCAACAACAGCATCAGCAGAGCACTGGGAGGGGCTGCAAGAAAAACCTGCATGTGTAAGGAGTGAGGAGGGACAGCTGTTCTTCAGGCTGCAAGAAGAAAAGTGGAAGAATATAAGTATTTTAAGTGGTTTTATGCTGGCAGTGTCAGGCTGGCCAGCAGCCTTTCCAGCCTGGAGCCTGGCTCTGCATGTGGGTGTTTCAGAGAGGTGATTTTTACCATGAACCTGGAACATCAGACAGAGAGGGAGACACTTCTTATCAATCTCTGCCAGGCTTTATATTAAATCTGACAAGAAAGGATTAGCAGGATTGCAATTTTTCTTTCAACGGACAGCTCTGCACTCTTCTAGCTCCTTTTTTTTTTCTCAGTGTTAACCTTAAAAAAGGAAACAGCAACTTGATGGCTTTGCCTTAAGAATATTGGTACCAATGGTTTCCCCTTGCCTGAGTTGTGTTACAGATAGAGAATTTCCTCTTTCTAATATGCACAAACCACTTTCTAATTGCTTTGTGCATTCTGATCTTGCGAAATGGCAGAGCACTCAAAGGCAGAGGGACTGGATGGGTTTCATCAGAGCAATCACTGTTTTACAGACCTTTGTATGTCTCCTCTAGTTCTTCATGCCAGGCTAAGTTAGTGTAGGTTGATAGTATTTAAAGACTGTTCTCACCAAAAGGGATCTTACACGAAATAATAAAAAGCACAGTGATCAGGAATATGCTCCTGTGGTAGGAAGCTCTCAGGACTCTCATATTCCTCACGGGAACGAGAAGCTAAATTGTCCTTAATCAAAAGGATCCCAGCATGGATAGAAATGAAACAGTTCAGGGTAACAGAGATTAGCCAAGCAAAGCTCACAGTGACTGAAAGGCAAGCCCAGGGCTGCAGGTGGGTAACATGGCAGGGCTGGTCCCAGGCTCATCAGACCTTGCAGCTGTTACCCAGAGGAGCTGTGGCTGCCCCTGGATCCCTGGAAGTGTCTCAAGGCCAGGTTGGATGGGGCTTGGAGCAACCTGGGGTAGTGGAGGGTGTGCCTGTCCATGGCAGAGGCTTGGAATGAGATGAGTTTTAAGGTTTTTTAAGGTTGATTCAACCCAACCCATTCCATAATTCTGATGGGACAGGGACAGCACAAAAACACTGGGTCAGCTGCAGGCAATTGCTGGAGGCTGTGCACCGACAACTCTCACTGCTTCCCAGGTCACTGTGCTTTGGCACAGAGACTTCTGACCAGAAATGATCTCAGCTTTCACCATATTTTAGGACTTCTGTGAAAATCCAGGGTGTCATCGGTTTTGTGAAGCCCATATCCCTGATCCTTGCCTGGAAATGGGTTGCCCAGAAGAGCTGGAAGGCAGTGAAGGGAGAAGAGAGCTGGTCTCTTCTCAGAACACTGCGCGGAGAGCCAGGAAGGTAAACAGGACCTTGCTTTTATAGGGGTCATTTTGGGGAATAGAGAAATAGACTCTCAAATATTTATTCTGTCTGAATGTGTGTGTGTCAGTTAGCTTCTATTGTACCCCGAGGTCACCCTGTCCCATGCCAACATTATCCATACACCTTAAATACAGGGAAGGTCCTGACCTTGGCATGGCTGCATCTGCTTCATTTTATTTCCAGCCTGGTGGTCTGCAGAATTAAGAAGCAGGCAGCATATGGACATAATATGGGCTAATTTGGGTTGAGATACCAGTCACTGAAGGGACAACTCTTGTCTCATTTCAGAGAAGCCACAGGTGTGAAGAGTTCTGATATTTTATAAGCTAGAACCAGTAGTAAGATGTAAAGAAGTTCAACTGGTGTTAAAACTGATATGGGTGTGGGGGAGAAATATTCTCTTCTCATCTCTGTTCCATAGTTCTATGTACTACCATCACCCTGAGTGGAAGAGAAACTGCAAGCTGCTGGAGAAAGGGGTGTCAGCCCTGCCCCTCTCCACCAAAATGCTGGCAAGAGCAGAGCAAACCCCAGAAACCTGAAGCCTGTGGAAAAGGAGAGCCAAGAACAAGCAAGGAACTTTCCATGATCCCCCTCCCAACATGAATCATGTGTCACCTAAAACTCTGCACATGCCACCAGTGATGATTACAGGACATTCCTAAGCAGGCAGATCCAATAAAACCAAAGGGCTGACACACATGGCATCCCACCCCTGCAGCAGAGAGTCCTCCCCAGGAAAAGGAAGGAGAACATCTTTTCACCCCTGTCTACATGGTTTTGGTGTCTCACTACAGGAGGGAAAGAGACAGTGTGTTCAGCTCCAGGCCACACTTCATGGACTCCATGGACTACAGTTCCCCAGCTGAATCAGACAGAGCAGTGGAAGGGGAATCCAATCCCGAAATATTCTGGACTGTGTCTGGGAAAAGGGCTGAGCACAAAGAGGCAGAGCTGTGCTCCCTGACATATCTGTGCCCTTTCTGCTGCACTGCAGCAGGGCTTGTGCTTGGACAGCAGCATGGGAAGAGCAGGCAGAGCCCCAAGCCTGGGAAACAGCATCCAGAGCCTTGCTCTGGGCAAAAGGGAAGCCTGGCCTTGGTCTCTGGGAAGGGCTGCTCTAGGCTGGAAAGCCTCACTTCATAATTCCTGCAGCTTTCAGAAAAACACAGAAATCTTCATTTAGAGCCATTCACTGCCAATGACTCTGCTTAATTCCAGACAAAGGCTTTCCTCTGGTTTTCACTCGTAAAATTTTAAACTGCAGATCTTATTCATAGTCTGAACTTCTCTGACTTTGGCTTCCAGCCAAGAGATCTCTGCCTTTCTCTGGCAAATTTGAATCCCATCTAGCAACCAGAAACCCCTTCCCTTTTTAGGTACTTGTAAACTATGACTGAATCACCTTTCAACCTTCTCCAGCAGTAAACTAAAGTAGCTTGAGGGACCAGAGCAGCACATGGAGTGATGATACTGGAGTATGTCAAAGTTTTACATTTAGGTACATTTTCAGCTTTTGACCCATTTCCCATTTCTGCCCTGTCCAAGACACAGAGTTGCAGCTCAGAAAACCATGAGTTTAGTTGAAAAAGATCAGGGGATTGATTTTAAGTGCCCCCTGTCTTAGTGCTCTGAGCATTTGGGGTCATTTTAATCTCTTTGTTTGATACTTTTTCCAGCATGCTGGAAAACCAAAGTCACTAGTTTCACACATATCAAAATAGCTCACTATCCTGGGCAAACAGCTTTAGGTGGTACCAAGCAGGGTCCAGGTCTAATTCATTATGTTTCCATCAATTCCCAACTTCCCAGCCTCCTCCACACAGGTGGGGCCAGTACAGCTTCTGCCAGAGCCCAAACACAGGCCCAGGTCACCCAAGTCACCCATCACCCTGGAGCAGGCTGAGCTGAAGCTGCAGTTTTGGCTCCTCACCATCTGGCTCCCACAGAACAGCCCTACCAGCTCTGGTCTCCTCCACAGCTGGACTGGCAACACCCCCAGCTCAGCCCCCACTGCTGCCAAGTCCACCAAAACAGGGAGAAGGGTTTTGGCTCTGCTTGTCAGACTGAAGCCACAGCTTCAGCTCTGTATCACTGGTCACCTTGCAATTCTGTCAACCCCTCCTCCATCCAACTTTGTGTCTCCTCTCCGTGGGGTAAACTATCACCAGCCTCACGATGCCTGAGGTGTTGGACAGAAGAGCCAGATGTATTTCCAGGCAATTTTTCTAAGTGACAACCACATCAAGGGTATGTCGTGCTGCAGAAAGGAAGTTTGATCCTGGCGGAGCTGAGACCAACAATAAATACAAATTTTATACAGATTTTCGCTCACTCCAAGGTCAGATGAAACCCAAGCAACCATTAGATTCCATCCTACACCAGTTGTGTGAGCTGTAAAAATTAACCCTGAAACATGCCGGAGCCAGGATCGACAAACGCACACAATTTCCTAACTTGTCTTAAGAGCCATGGTTGACAAAAAGACCTTTGCAGGAGAGGTTTGTCCTCTGAGAGCAGTCCTGGCATCTGCTGCCTTCTCATAGAGGGGAGAGGGTTACAAAATCTGAAACGCTGAGCTCTAAACTACACGATATGAGTTGTTTGAACATCCGCCATAAAAGGACTCACATGTACACACTGCTTTAATTAATTCACTTCTGATTACACTTGATATAACACTGAAGTACCTTGATGATAACAACACCTCTTTTACTTCTGGTACCTGCAGTATGCCTGCAAGCACCTCAGAGCCTCAACTCAAAACATCATTAATCATCCTCGGGCAGAGTGCCCAAACAGAGTCCAACAATGGAGTGGTGACAAAACCACATCCTACCCACAGAGCATCCCACATAAACAACCCCTCGGCAGCAAAGAGCAGGAGCAGTCATCCTGGGAAAGGTGCTCCACGAGCTCTGGAACAGCCAGCAATACCAGCCACAGACGCTGCTTCCCAAGCCGTGGGGACGCTCCACACAGACACATCTGGGATCTCTGGATAACTGATGCCAGCAGGAGATGGGACTTCTCGTCCTGGCCTCCTCCAAGGGCTGCAGTGTGAGCCACTGGAGGCTCCCCCACACTGCCTGGCACGCGGAGGCTGGCAAAGTGTTTAGGTAGGTGGATCTGGAGACCTGGGAGGACAGGATCCTTCTGTGTCTCTCTGAGCAGCCTGAGGAAGAAGGCAACTGAGCTTGAATTCCCTTGGCCGTGGAAAAGGGAAGCTGAAAAATGCTTTTTCACAGGAATGGAAGAGATGCAAGGAGACTTAAGACCTACAAACTCACTTGACGTGCCTGTATCCCAGTGATGGCTCTCCACGCAAGGCCCCACCCGGATGTCCTCAGATCAGGACACCCCTCCTGTGCCAGAGGGGGAAGGGAAGGAAGGTGCACAGGTCATCTCTTGGAAAGGAGCTGTTTCTCAGCCTGCCCAAGTCATTGGTCTCAGGACAGCCCTTCCACACTGGTGCTGGGGCTTCTACTGGGCTGTTGTGCTGGGGTGGAGAAGCTGCAGATCCAGCGGTGTCTCCGTGGGTCTGAGCTCACAGCTCTCCCCAGAGGAACCCACACACCCAAAGGAGGTTCCAGGCACAGTCCTTGAGGCTTCCAGGCCTCACTGAAGGACAAGATCTGGAGGCATGGCACCTGCCCGAGACGGGTCTCAAAGGCTGCTCTTCCATAAGCCCTTTCTGTAGAGTCCCCACCAGTTTGCTGTTCAAAATCCCACTGCCTGCACTATCACTTTTACATAGGGTGCCTCAGATGGGAGTATTTCAACATTCTCTAACATGGAAAATTACAGAGTTCATCTTTCCATAGGAATTGTTTTTGCATCCTCAACTTGCTCCAAATTCAATCACAAACATTTGCCAAGGTTGCAACTCCTAACTGAAAGGAATTTTTCCCGTTTCTGTCATCTCTACTGCAAAGTAAGGATGTGTTCCTGGCACATCACCATGCAGGTTGGGACACCAGACACGTCTTGGGGGTCAGCATGCTCTCCACTGTGATACTTCTCACTTCTTGCCTGATGCAGTCCCACAGGCTCCGCTGTTTTAATTAGAGGTGATGCTCCTTTTGCCTTGGGTTTAATTTGCCCTTTATTTGAGAAGAAGGCAAACCTGATGCTCAGCAGTAGCAGCAGCAGCAGCTCCTGATCCCCTGGACTTTGTTTCAACACTGGCTGCAAATGCCAACCTGTCAAAGAAGGGACCTACTCTGAGGACAGCTCCCTCCCGCCAGAAGGAATGGAAACATGGGATCTGTTTGAGAAAAGCCTCACAACACACTCGGTCTTTGTCCTCCTTTTTTCTAGGTCTTTATGGAGAGGGCAAAAGGCAGTCCCTGCTGTGCACCCAGGCAGGCTGTGGCGTCTGCAGCCGGAACACTGAGGGGAGTCAGCTCCTTGGTGGCAGTGTCAGAAGGACTCCTCAGAGTCTGTGACCCTCCAACGCCCCTGGAGGTAACAGGGCTGGATTTGAGTGACGCTGTAGAACAACCCTGGCTTTATTGCATGGGTGGACACAACGTCCACAGACCACACACAGGCCAGAGCCTGCGGGAGAGAACCTTGGTGTGACACTGACACATCGCCCCATACCGGCCTCTACCCCCAGTGGGTAACTACAGGCTCCAAACCCAGAGGACTAAACATAATATAATATCTGTAATAAGCTTTGTACTTCAGGCAACTTATGTTTCAGTTTATGCCAAAGCATGGTCAGACATTCTCATGGCAGTTTGGAGCCACTGTCTCAGATCTTGGTGTGCTGAGCAGGGGTACATGACAGGTAACAACAATGACAAATTTAAATTTCCAAGGGGCAGCATTTTCCTGTAACCACTGTTTGATCCTTTAATTAACAAATAGCCATGTCTCTCCATGAGCAGTGATCATGGAGTCATGGAATCACAGAATGATTTGGGTTGGGAGGGACCTTGAAGCTCATCTCATTCTGCCCCCTGCCATGGGAAGGGACACCTCCCACTATCCCAGGCTGCTCCAAGCTCCATCCAACCTGGCCTTGGCCACTTCCAGGGATGGGGCAGCCACAGCTCCTCTGGGCACCCTATGCCAGGGCCTCACCACCCTCAGAGGGCAGGGACTCCAATGTAGGAGCCAGCACTAGACCATGTGGCTCACTTGGGACATTTACACCTCACCTCCACTGTCCGAGGGTCTACCTGTGCAGTAACTGCAGAGAACAGCAAGGGTTAATAACCCAAAGCTCTCCAAGGACATGGGAGATGTCCTTGCTGCCATGCCTCTCCCACAGAGTTATGCCAGCAGGAGTCAGAGGCTCATCTCTGTGTTCCTGGGAGAGGTCCCACGCTGGGAGCTGGAGACGCAGGTGTGACAGAGCAGGAGCCACTCCTCCAGGTGCTAGAGGGTCTGCTGAGGACACCCACCCAGCTGACTCACACAGAGCAGACACTGGTGGAGAGCACACAGATGACTGGAAGTGTTGAGATGCTGAAAAGTCTGAGATCTGTGGATTTGGGGTCGGAAAGAAGCGTGGAAAGCACTTTGCTGAAGCCAGACCAAATGCATTATTCCCCCCTACGTGTCCCGTATCTTCCCCAACACAAGTTTCTTTTCCTATAACTAAGTTCCTGTAGCCTTCTGTCTCAGGGAGAAGTGGTGACTACAACATCAATCTACAGCACTATTAAAAATTCTTTTTAAAACTGTATTTAAATTTTGAGTTACAGCAATCTCTATTATATGACCATTCCCATCACCAAAGAAAATTGACTGGAAAGTTATAAGCAGGTTTGTCCATTTAGGTTTGCTCTCTATAGGATCCTTCTGGCAGCTCAAACCATGGGATCTTAGAGGTCTTTTCCAAGCTTAATGATTCTAAGACTCTATGAAAAAGTGCCACAAAGCCAGAAATTTCACTCTCCTCTTACAAATCCTGGCTCTGCTTATATTTAAGAGCAACTGATAAATTCCTCCTCTTCTGTCTTTCCCACACTTAAAAAATCCAGTTATTCTTCTTTCCAGTGAAAGTTTTGAAATTGGTGTATGATTTGGTCCAGAGCCTGAGGCTGAAATCTCAGCTCCATTGAAATCAATGAGCATCTGGCCATTGGGAAAGGATGTCTTCCCAATGCCCAAATTGTTAAGACAACTGGGCTGTGCTTTTGTCACAATGCTGGGGGTGCCCATGCACATGGCTACACAAACACTCACCTGAAGAGAACAACAAGGCATGCACATGCAAATATCCAGTATTAAAATCCAGGGGCTGAAGTGCTTGGATTTGCCAAACCTAGTACTCTATGAACACTAGCTGGTTTGCAAACAATGTAATTGGAGTAGAATTGCTATTGTGTTTGTTTGTTTTGAATATTTTTGGCCAGGAAGTTGTCCTGGAGGTATAGTTGAGCATAAGTGGTCTGGTGGAAAAATGTCATTCATTCTGTTCCTATTAAGACCAAAAACAATAGCCACACAAAGACAGCAGCGACAATTTCTGCTCTTCATGCCTCTAACAATGTGTTTTCAACCCTAAAGGCAACGTCTTGTTTGTACCCAATTGATTCTGGGATCATATTTTATATAATCAAATCTATCTTTGAACAAAGATATGTTTTATGAACTGCTCAATTTCCAGATGACCTTGGAAACAGCAATTCATAAAATATAGCTTTATCTCTATCTTCACAATCAGCTAGAAAAATTGCCCACCCATGCTCTGTAGACTGCCAGTCCAGAGCCAGCCAACAAAGACATTACCCCAAGCATCCAAAACTTTATAATACATTAATCCTTTGTTCCAGTCACTGAGCACCAAGCACAAATTACTTGCCCTAGAACCTTGGTAAAGACCCGGGTGGCATCCATCATCTTTCAATCACCAAAGGAAAGTGATTGGAAAACTCACCCCAGGAGATAAAACAATCTAGGTTAGCAGAAAAACCCCTCGTTTCATTAAATACTTATTATGAAATCTGTACATGAAACCATATATAGACCCCTTACATCATGGCAAAGCTAAAAGCTAAAAGCTAAAAGCTTTCAGATTACAGGGAAGAATCTGCAGATGCAAATGACCATTAGTGGAATGTCATTGGTTCTAGAAAGGGATGGAAAAAAAAACCACTGGATGTTTTACAGTTTTATGAATCACAGGACTGTTGCTTTAAAACACAGGGGAGAGAACAGCTCAGTTAGGGAGGAGCTGAAATTCCTCTAAAAAGGACTGCCTGCACCATCTGGGCTCTCCCAAGGATGGGAGGACAGCAGACAGACCATCATGGACTGGCGGGAGCATTGCAGGGAGAAATTCTTCCCTCTGAGTCTGGGGAGGCCCTGGCACAGGATGCCCAGAGGAGCTGTGGCTGCTTCATTCCTGGAAGTGTCCAAGGCCAGGTTGGACAGCGTTTGGAGCAGCCTGGGATAGTGGAAGGTGTCTCTGCCCATGGCAGGGGTTGGAATGAGATGGTCTCCAAGGTCCCTGGTCAACCCAAACCATTCTGGGATTCTGTGATGATTCTATGACTCAGGAAAACCGGCAAAAACAGGAGCCGCTGCAACGTGTGGGTACAGCACAGCCCCAAACACACGCACACCAAGTCCTCCAGGAAAATCAGGACATGGGCCACTGCAGGCAGGTGAACGTGACACAATCTGTGGGTGAGGTGCCAGGTTTGCCACACAAACCTGTCCCCCCTGCCCAGCCCCGTGCCCACCACAGCCGCGCGTACAAGCCAAGGGTCGGGCTGCGCTCGGGCAGCGCAGCACCTCTGGAGACCTCTTTCCTCCTCTCTCAATACAGTGCATTCAAACAGAATGAGGACCCCAGAGGGGGTTAACTAATGAGGTGTGAGGTCAGGAGGAGCAGGAGCCACAGAACACCTCACTGCAGAGGGACTGGCTGCCCCAGCCCACACCAGCCCCATCCCGGCAGAGAATCCGCCTCCTTGCCTGCCCCAGCAGGCTTCGCTGTGAGAGGCAGCTTTAACCAGTGTTTTTAAACATGCTTAACTTCAGCAAGCAGGGAAAAATAAGAGAATCTTGGGATCAGTTACAAGATGTTAATCCAGGGCAGGCAGAGGTCAAGTGAAGGTCAGATGTGACAGCCCAGCTGGCAAAATTTTTTTGCTATTTCTACTTCCCAGGAAGCTCTGGGCCAGAGAACATCCTGATGTTTCACACACAACCAGGTGAAACTCCACACCAAGCAGGGATTCACAGAAGAAAGCACTTTAATATCTGGATAAATAAATTCAGTGAGAAGCCTCTAATACTGAGGTGGAGATATTTAATTTTTAACCTATAAAATAATATTCTCTAGCATTCCGTGACAAAAGCCAACCACTTGGAGTCTTAATTACAATATTTTTTTCCCATGTCTCTGCCTACTTTGAAAGTTCACCATTGTCTCTGGTGAGAGACAAATCCACCAGAGGGAATTTCCAAAACAGAAAGCCCTGTTTTTATCGGGATCTCCACACAAGAGACCCCAGGGCTTGCATTAGAGACTTGTTTGTTCTCTGTAATGTTATATTAGAAAGATTAAAAGTTTTGCTGTTGGTTGAAGAAAGGCTTTAAAGCACTGGTACCAGAAGTGACCGCAGGTCTGGTTTTCATCCAAACACAGGAAAGAAACTAAAGATCATCCCTGAGACAGCTTTTCCACGAGCCCAAACCCCACCAAGCGTGGATGGAATTACCATCCCGCACTATAACATTGTCCCAGTGCCCCGTTCACCCTGGGTCCGTGCCACTGCTGGAGCACAGCACGGCTAAAGGAGAGCATCCTGATGTTCTCTGGAGCGCTGGGCGCGGCGTCTGATCCCTCCCCAGAGCCCGGCGGGACCCTGTGCAGGAGAGACCACGAGAGGCAGAGATCCCCCAGCCCGGCCGAGGGAGCGAGGGACGAGGGCCGCCCTCGTCCATGGGCTGCAGGGAAGCAGCAAACCGAGCCGTAAATTCCGACTGGGACTCTGGGCACTGCCCAGTGGAGACACTAACACAGCGTGTCTCCTGCCTTGTCCAGAGCGCGGCTTCCCAGCATTGTTCTGAGTAGCTCTGGACCCCCACTGGAGCACAGCAATGGGTGGCTTCCACTGAAATGTCCCCCAACCAAGCTGATTTACAGCTGCCAGGAGTCTCCAGGATGTCAGCTCTTCCTGATTAATTTTTTTATCCTTATTTTCCCCCGTTTTATATTTGAATATTGCTTATTGCGATATTCTTCAGAACTATTCTCTGGAAAGCCATCCTGGCTAATTTTTGGCTTGTAAATTGCTCATGAGCAGTTTGTGGCTTGCGTTTAAAAAAAAAGAAATCAAGAAACTCTGGCTCATTTTGGTTGGATGAAGAGATTTTGTGGCCTGCATCAATTCTAGTCCCTGACAGCAATGACAGAGCTCTTATTATCACAAACATACAGTTGCAATTTTAAAATTTGCTTCCTGTGACTCTTCGTTAAAATTTAATCAACAGTTTCTGTTTCCACAAACATTTCTCGGGCAGAAAGATCACTTTATAGAATATTCATAGGCAACAAATGAGAAGAAAGGTAAAGCAAATTTGACTTTGTGATGAGAGCCAACCCTTACTGGCTGTCCGGCTACTTCATGGAGGGATTTAGGGAAGAGCAGCACAGGAAGGTGTAATTTTCTAGGAGCTATTACAGAACGCAAGTGACTGAAAAAAAAGACCGACGATGCAGCAACAAAATGTGGGCAAAGAGGAGACAATAGGCAACGTGGTGATGGCCCAAGCAGGGAAATTATTCCAAGTTCAAACTGGACATGGGTTTATTGACCTGCTTCATGTCTAGCTTTAGGTCACAAAATGGGAAATCTCACCAAACTGGTCAGCAGATCCTGCACAACACAAACAACTTAAGGTGAAAACCAGAGTTCTGAACAAAAGATGGTTGTTGAGCAAAAAGCTATTAATAGTGCTGGGTTTTATCCCAGAAATGTTGCGTAAAGTGGGACAATTCACATCCCTTCTCTGTGCTTCCATTTCCTCTCTCAAAGATCCCACTTAATATATTTGGGGCAGGGACTGGCTCTTGTTATGACTCTGAGCTGTGAATAGCACAAGGGGAACAATACTGCAGCCAGGACCTCTGGATGCCACCACAAATGCCAATTTTAAGCAGCAGTGACAACAAGCGGAAGGAGTTCGGGATCCAAGGAAGACCTTGGAAAAGACGGAGCACAATGCAGGTTTCATCCTGTGCTGTAAGCATGGGTGGTTCTCATCTCCGTGCAGGGTTGACAGAGGAAAAGTAAGGAGGCAGTGGAGCTGGACAGGTAAGAAGGGTTTCCACTCAGACCCTTTGCTAAAACAAAATTCCTGCAGAGCTGCTCCTTCACTTTTGCACTCCCACTGCTGTCCCTTCACCATCTCCCCAAGCCACCCTTGAGCAGCTCCATGCGGAGGAATGCAACCACTTAGAACCCAAAAAGGGATTTACAGGGGCCTGAGAACACTATGAAAACCTGAGAGAGTTTAAGAGGGGTCTCCTCTCCTGGAGAAAGTTTTTGTAGGAATGCTCAGTCTAAATACCCCATGCACGTGGCTTTGTTTCTGATGAATCTGTAGAAGGTACTGTGCTGCTGAGGAACTGCCCTGGAAAAACCCAGACAGACCTTTGGGTCTACAGAACTAACCTGGAAAGGTCCAAAGACAGGGTTCAGGGGTACAATTAATCACAGGATTGCAAGAATAAGCTTGGAAGAACCACTCAGAAATTGAGCAGATCACATCCTTGCCCCAAGGGGGGATCTGCAACATCCAACCCACTCACCAGGATCCAGACACACAACCAAGCTGTACTACACATCCACACTGCATCCCACAGGGTGCCCCAGGACCTGGATAGCTTCTAGGATACAGCTGATCCCGACCTCACCATCTCACCAACGGACAACAGTGGATTCCCTCTGGAAACAGGCCCAGGGTCCTGGCAGAAAGGCTGTCAATGCAATTAGCAGGTGATGGGGAACCCAGTCACACTGGCAGCCACTGAGACCTGTGAGGCTCTTCTGGTCCCCAGGTGCAAAAGAGATGTTCCATCATTGCAAAGACATAACCCATCTCCTTTTGTCCTGTCCTTTACACTACCCCTTCTTTCTGTTCCCTTCTCCTTGCCCATGTCAGCTGCCACCAACCACAGATAACCAAAATCACTCCTCTTTGTCCTTCCTGTCTCAATCTTCATCGTGAGGTTGATGAATTTTTTTTTTCCCTTTGCAAAATCCATTACCTTGAAAACCTTGAGTACCACTCTTAAGCCCCAGTTTCATGCTCCTTTTATTTCTGGAGATGCTGACTACCTCCCACATCTCACTGAAGAGCTCCCAGCAGCCTTGTCTCCATGAAATCCAGAGGGCCTGATTCACCCTCTCAGGCAGACACCTGAACACTGCTGCTGCTTTTCTGATTTTCTGCCTATTTGGGATGGAGCATTGGGAGCTCCACTGGCACACACAGCTCAGAGACACTTCAGTGCTGCTTCGAGGCCGTGGGGTCACACTTTCCCCCTGGCTGCAGGATGTAGAAGCTGAGCTTCCACTCACACCCCATGAAAGGTGACTGCTGGTCACCCTCCTGCCCTGCCTGTCCCTGCAGTGGCAGCCCCTCTGCCAAATGGTCAAGCCTGAAACACTAGGAGGAGAAAGCCTTTCTGCTCACCTAGACGATGCTGTTTGTAGTTGCAGGACCCCTGTACACGTGCAGAGGAAGAATTCATCCCAGATTTTGTAGTTACAGGACCCCTGCACACGTAGAGGAAGGATCAGTCCCAGATCTGCTTTTCTAATGGTGCTTTTCAGCAAGGACCCACACCAGCAATTACCCAGCTCTCTCCCTAAGCCAGGGATTCATGAAGATGGAACATCACAGTAGAGCACAGCCAACCCTATTATACTCCTCACCTCATTTTTCAGCTTGTGCCACTCCCTTTGTAATTTGGTGGTAAATAAATGCCTGGACAAAATATCAGCTAATTAACTGGGAGCGTCTTTGTGAGCACGAACAAAAGCTGAATGGACACCTCAGACAGGATCACAGGGCAGCCCTGCCCCCTGAGGGATATTCTGAAAAAAACATTCCCAGGTAACTGACAATGAATAGATCCTACTTCATGAGAGCCCTCAGGGACTCCCCGGATTTGCTGCAAGGTCCCGAGGAGACCTTTCAGAGGTTAACTCTGTGCAGTCACCATGGAGGGCAGCAACTGGCCCGGCTTTAGCTCCCAAGGCTGCGCTCTCCTTCACTCCCCTGACAATTCGACACACTGCTGTTTATCCTAATCCATTGTTCATGGTCCTCCCCACCCAGTTCTCAGCCCATGTGATGCTCTCCTGTCCTCACCAACTGGAATTAATTTGAGGTGCTAGGGTTCTATCAAGACATTTCACTGAAATCTAAATGTTGGCAAAGAATTACCTGCTGTCATAAGATATTTTGGGATTTTATCAGACACTCGGAGTAAACACGCAAGTCATCACATTTTTCTGGGGCAGCTGGTTTGTAATTCCCAGCTCCCTCAGTGATCCTCTGAATAACCATGCAACTTTGAGAGGGAGATCCTGGTCAGCAAGGATTGTTTATCAACATAAACTTTATTCCCCCAGAATTCCCCTCTACTGGCGTGTTATGTAAAGCTGATGCTGCTAAAACATTCAGCTGAACTTAGGTCAAGACAAGATGGCTTTTGAAAGCCTTCCAATGGTTCGTTTGCAGTAAATGGCTGAGAAATAAATCATTTCAGCCCTGATGAGTCCTCAAGCAGCCAACTCTGTTAGCAGGGCAATTCCAGCAGTGAGGAACAGGGGGAGGCTTCAGTGACACATGGGGACTCGTGACAGGCACAGAAAGCAGCCAGGGAGGGCCATCAGGCTGAGGGAGGCTGAGATGCTGGGTCTGACCATGCTCCTTGCTAGACAAGAACCTCACTTAATGCAGCAAATATCACTTACTGCTTCTGAATACTTCCCAGTGGGGAAGCCTTCTGCATTCTCTCATGGACAGGGCTGGTTTCCTGCCCTCATGCCCAGAGGCACAAAACCCCTGGGTGCATTTTTCCCGAGTTTATCCAGATGACAGCATGCCTGTGCCTGATGTAAATGTCTGCCTTTCTGCCAGCCCTGCTATGCTCTTGCCTTCAGTGACTGCAGTGACAACATCTTCCAGGGGATGTGAATGAAACCGGCCAGGAACAGCCAGGGATGTCTGGGCTCCCAATTTTGGAGAGACATAGGGAATGCTGATTTACATGCTTTTTTGTACTGTCACAGTGTCCCTTCTCCTTTAAGAGACCTCGGGTTTCAATCCTGTGAGTGTTTCAGGGTCCCTTCCTGCTCTCCCAAGGGCAAAGGACTTTAATTCACAGCCAGGAGTTGGGGTGTGAGACCTTAGCTTAGCAGGCACAGTCTGCCCACAGATGACCTTCAGCTCCCCAAAGCATCATTTGCCAGGTGCATCTCAGGTTTGGCATGGTGGGACTGAGACAGTGCTGGAGGGCTGGATTTGAGGAGAAAGCTTCAGGAAGCTTCATGCTCTGGCATGGGTGGGACACAGATGACAGCTGGCTGACCAGTGCAATAGCTCAGTGAGGACCAAGGCAAGCCACCCTCCTCGGGGTACCTCCAGCTCCCAAGGGCTGCTGATTCAGGACAGCTCATCGAGTTGAGCCCCAGGCTGCTCTGACAGGTTTGGACTTGAGCAGCTAATCCAAGCCCAGTGCTGAGGAAGGGGGACTGTCAGCTCAGGCTGGTCTGCACAGCCTCTGCTCAGCATGGCTTCTCCAGAGGGTACCAGAAGCCCTAAGGCAGGCTCTGCTCTGAAGTGCTGCCCCTCTTCTGGGTACACAGAGAGCAGCCTCCACTCCCGAGCCTTTGCCTCCTACATGGTGCCGACCCAAGGCCAGCTCAGAACAGAGCTGCCACAAAAGCCCTTGGCTGCTCAGGTCGAGTGCAGCTGCTCCACCAAGCCCAGAGTGTGGCCAGTGTTTTTCTGCAGGATAAGAGGGTTTAAGGCAGGACTCTGGTGCAGAGCAGTTCTTTCCCTTTAAATTCACACCCTAGGCCGAGCATGTTTTGCAAGAGCCTCCCTGTGCAGACAAGCCCCGAGGCTCCAGTGCAGAAAAACGCTGCTGCTGGGGGAAGCACCCAAACCCTTCTGAGGCAGGGCCCCAGTATTGCAGCGAGGCAGCTGCTGTGCCTGCATGTGGCAGAAGAGACAGGACAGGCCCAGGGAAATGGGCTCTCCATCACCAGAGAAGACACTCAGTGTCTATCCTGACCTGCAAAAAAGACCAGGAATAAAAGAAGGGGAAAGGAGGGGAGGAGGGGACAGATAGACACCACACACGCAGCTCTGCTCATTTGGAAATCATGAATTTGGCCTCTTTCTCCTTCTTGAAAATGGTGATATCGAACTAAACAGAAGGAGATTTCCACCTAGAGGTGTGTTTGCTATTATGTTTGATGTTGTGAATGTTTAGGGCCCAGACAGGACACGCCGTCTGGCTCTGTCCTGTGATGATGCAGGGTAAGAGAAATTGGAGAGTCCCAGAAAGTAAAGCAAGTACAGCACCTGGGGCTTTACGGGAAATACCAGATTATCACAGCTCTGGCAACAAACCCAAAACTGCTGGCAGTGCTTCAGATTACAACTGCTTCTTTCTTCCCTCCTAAGCCCCCAAAATGAACCAGACACCTACCTAACCCCACAAGAAAACCAGAGCTGTGACTCACAGAATCTCCCTCAAACTGAGGGACTCAAAACATTACCAACACAAAAATGTTACAATACACAAAATGAGCAGTGGCCCTGCCAACACAAGGCTGCTTCTTAAAATTGCATGGCCTGCCCACATTTTCTAAATATAGGATAGACAAGGAAACCTCTCCAGAAGTCTTAATAATCAAAAAAACCAACCAAATACATGCTACATGGGCAGAGGGAGTTTTGAAAGCTGTTATCAACATATTCCCATTGCACTACAATTTCTGCCACTCCTGCTTTCTCTTCTGTCCAGCAGCTGCAGGTAGGATGGATAAGCTCGACCACAAAAAGGAGTAATTCCCTGGATTGCACCTTAGGAAAGTCCCAAGCAACAAGAGCAGCATCGCAAATTCTTGTCTGCAGATTCAGGAGGGCAGTCTGGGAATGTGCCAGGAGAAGAGCTAGAAGTATTACTGAAAAGAATTAAAGCTTGGGAGGTCTGTGCAAGCCAAGGTCTCTTGGCATGGGCAGGATCTGCAGCACCTACACCATCACCAGCAGGGCAGATCAGCAGCGCTGCACCCTCCTCAACAAATGAGCTGAGAGAGGAGCACTGAAGAGCCAAAGACTTGCCAGAAGGGCTCTGTGCTGGGGCTGCACAGCCCCAGGTTGTACTGTGCCTTTACTGCTGCTTTGCCAGAGCTGGCATCCAACAGCAAAATGCCCTCAGGACATGTTCCTGTAGCAGTGCCCCTTCCCCTGTTTCCCACAACAGAGATCCAGGATCATCCATCCGCCCACAACATTTTTCACTTGACAGCTTTTCTTTGATTACCACCAAACCTTTTCACCCTCATGCCTGAAAGTGCACAACCGTGAATCAGGAGAGCTGAGTCAGACCTCAGCCTCCGTGGTCAGGATCTGGCTGCTGCAGTGCTGCCTGAGTGTCACCACAGCACAGGGGGGTGAGCACTCCCCTCCCCCCCCCCCCGGCGAC
>WAAG01001262.1:74820-153962 GCA_013390105.1 Tichodroma muraria
CACAAGAAACCCCAGTGTTCATTTAACCATCATCTGCAAGCATTCCTCCAGATTTTTAGCATTTTCTCCCCCAGCTACCACCATATTTGCCAAGATATTTGATAGGATAAGGGCAAATGGATTCAAACGGAAAGAAAGTAGGTTTAGATTGGATGTTAGGAAGAAAATCATCCCTGTGAGGGTGGGGAGGCCCTGGCAGAGGTTGCTCAGAGGAGCTGTGGCTGCTCCGTCCCTGGAAGTGTCCAAGGCCAGGTTGGACAGGGCTTGGAGCTGCCTGGGATAGTGGAATATGTCCCTGCCCGTGGCAGGGAGTGGAATGAGATGGGTTTTAAGGTCCCTTCCAACCCAAACGAGTCTGTGATTGTAAAATTCTATTCAAGGTGACCGTCCTGAAATCCATCAGTGTTTCTTCATGGATCTTAAACCTTGATACCCAGGACTCTCCCTTGATCCACATGTGTCTGCTTCCAACAGCAGAGAGGTTTCCTTATTCCTACGTGGTCTCACTGGCCCTGCTGGACAGAAAGGGGGGAGTCAGGGCTCATCAGGGTGGGCAGAGGGAAGGACACCCAGGAATAGGTAATTCATGCTGCCTTCCATCCTCTGAGATTATCTTTTTAGGATAAAAGGTTACAATTCTGGACAAAGAGTATTCATACTTGGAAGAACTGGTAGAGGTAACCCAGGGCTGAGTTGGAAATGTTCTTTCAAGCAGAGAAGCAGCATGGTCATTATCACACACACACTGCTTTTGGTATCGAGTCATCATTTCATAAAAGATCCAGGGTAATTTTAGGTTTGGGCAGGCTCGTTTCTGCTTGGTCATATAACTGGCATCTCTGCAATGTCAGGATCTCTCCTGAGATGCAAGTTTTAGCTGTGTTTGTTACCCCAGAGCTATCCAGAGAGTTTATTTTAGCATTCATTAAACGTGCCTCTCACGCAGCCTCTCAGCACAAATTCAGAAACCTAATCTCATTTATTGACAAATGTGAAGCAAAATATACTTCCACGCCAAGGAGAACTTCATTGCATTCCTTGTCCTTGCCCTTCAGGCAAAAGCCTGAATGAGCAGATGAAACAGGGAAGATCTCTGCAAGGGAAAGGAACTGTGCCTGGGGCAGTGATCAGGGAGACTCCTGGCCTTTGAAAGACATCCTGCCCTGCTCCAGCACCTCCACCCTGGATCCTGTGAGCAAGGCTCTCTGGATCCGAATCACTTTAACGTTCAGCCCTTTTCAGGCATCAAATTCATGGCACAAGACGTGCAGCTCGCTCTGCTCGTGGCAGAAGCCAGAGCCCCGTGCAGGGATCTGGTGTGATGTGGAGCTGATGCTGCTGTGCCCATCCGCGATGGCACCACGGAGCAGGCACAGAGCAGGGCACGCCGAGGAAGCCCTGCCTTGCCCTGCCAGCTGCCTACCCAAAAGGGAGCAATGTACCCCCAGCTGGGGGCACTGGGGTGTCTCCCAAGCCTCTCCCCCACCAGTATTCCTCTTGCCTCCAAGCTCTGCAATGGAAGTCAGGCAGGTGGGTTGTTTTTTTTTGCTTTGCTGTGCGGCTGAGGTTTCTCTCCTGCAGAGAGCAGCAGGTTTGCACGGGCACAGCTGAAGCTGGTTGCCCTGTGCACAAGGACTGTGCTAGCAGCTGAACCATCCTCCTTCCCTCCCCCCACCCAGCCCCAACCCCACATTCCTCTCTGCCAGCCCTGCCCCACTGCCCTGAGCTGGGAAATGGGCATAGGAGACAGGCACCTGAGCAGTGCAGGCAGAGGAGACGTGGCAGGTTCAGGGGGGCACCTTTGCCTCCGTTCCCTGGCCCATTGTCTCCCCAGGGCATCCATACCCAGTTCCCTGCTGGCACCTGAGCTCCTTGGCTGATCTGCCTTCTCACATCAGGAATGTGGCCAACACCAGGTGCTCTGAGGAGACTCCACAAACCCACTACTGCTGGAATAAGAGCAGCCTGCCCCCAGAACAAGGAGATTTCTCTCCAAGAGCACTTGGGTCAAGCCAAGGGGTGGGAAAGAGCTGGAGCACAAAGAGCACTTTTGGTGTGCTTTGAACCAGGGACAGAGATGCTGAGCATGGGAGTTTTGTCAGTGGTTTGGCTGGAGGAAGAGATGTGCAAGAGACATAGAAGGAGAGTCAGGGTCAGTACAGGCTCTGCCAGAGTAGTGTGCTAGCCAAAATTGCACCTCCACAGCCCCAGAGGGCTGGAGCACATCAGGATCCAGGGAATTCTTGCAAAGCCCTATGGACTTCAAAGTGGAAAAAAACCTCATGTGAGCACAAACATATGTACATGTGCACACACATACACAGAGTTTCGGAGGGGAATAAAGTCCCAGCCTTCAAATCAAACACTGTTGAAAGCCAGAGGGTTGGATACTCAGCTGGTACATATCACACATCCACCAACAAAGCCAGAGGAGATAGGTCAGAGAAACATCTGCTGAGAACCTGCTGGATGGATTTCAACCTGATTTTACCTTCAAATTAAGCAAATGTGCAAATTCTGACACCAAAAAGAAGTTCCTCTGAAAGGCTTCCAAACATTGGTCAATGACGTAGGAAATCTGGTTCAAATTTTTGGGGCATCTTTTTTTAAAAATAAACCAACTAAACACTAAAGCACCTGACTTTATTGTAGTCTTAAGGTAAATTAAGGTTTCATTGATTTCCTAAAGAACACTTTTTCTGTCCATCTCACACATTTGTGGCTGTCTTTCTTTTTTCTGATCTGCCAGCCACCAAATATCAGATTTGGAGAGTAAATGTGGTTCCTTCCTCCTCCTCATCCTCACCATGGATGAAAATTTAGCAAGAAAAACTGGGCTCTGACTTCTATTTGTAGTCAAAAATCTAAAGGGATAGTAGGGATGAAGCACATTGTAGAAGAGCTCCAGGACCACCACACTCCTCAGAAGTTTGATCACACCATTGCTGCACGGAGACAGCCTTGTGTGGCTTATTGATCTCTGCAAAGCCCCTCTCCCTGGTATCAAGGAGCTCTTGCTTTCCAGACACGCCTGAACTGAAATCCATTCTAAGAACTGATGACTGAGTCTGCCAAGCCTAATTACCAGAGTTATTAATTACCTAAAATGTTTAATTTTTACCATTATCTCTTGTATTTGTTGTTACAATTTGAAACATCTCAAAAATGCAACAACGAAGCGCTGCCCTTGTCGGAGAGGAGACCATCCCGGCTCACATTGATTCAAACACCGTTTGCTCCCTGGGCACAGCACCAGAGCCAGGACCCAGCCTGGAGGCCACACACGCCTCTCCCTGCTCTGGACATTCCCACGGGATGTGGAGGCAATGGGCAGTTTTGCCCCAATCAGTCCACAGTGGGTCCAGAGAGAACTTCCCCCTTGGGCAGAGTCCCCTTCCCCAGTCATGTGATTTTGTTGTCCTGCCCCAGGCAGGAGGTCAGTGCAGCAGGTGATGCGTGTCCGAGCTCCAGCCCTGCTGGAGAGGCCTTCGCCCTCCCGAAGTGCCTTCCCTGCCAGCACGTCCCTGAGCAGCCCCCGGAGAGCACACGCTGACAGGAGCCAGGGCAAGGAGCTCCACTCAGCACCGAGGCAGTCTGGGTGCGCCACGAGTGCTGGGAGGCTCCTACCCAGCTTTCCACGGCCTCCAGCCTCACCCTCAGTGACACAGGTGCAGCTTTCCCAAAGGAAAGCTCCAGGTTATCTCACAGCCTCTGCTCTGTTTCTGGCACAGACATCCCGCCTTTACTGGGATTTCTCAGTCTTGTGACTTCTCAGCCAAAGGAAACAGCCCGGATTTAGGATCCTAGGCATGAGTTGCATCTCTCAAGCTCCTCTTGAACTTCATTTCTTCAAGTTCTCTTCAAGAGACACTGTGTTTTTTATGGAGCTTTGCTGCCAGAAGGAAACAAGCACACCCCAGCAGGAGGTGTGTTACCCGAAGCTCCACTCTTTGCACGTTCCAAGAGCTTTAACAGAGCTCTCAGGCACTGGAAAAGGCACAGGGTCACACAATCCCCATGCTGAATATCCCCCCTCATGCACCTGAAAGCACTCATTGGAATCTGAGGGGAAATGAGAAGGGGTCAGAGGAACAGGAGGCTCATCTCCCCTCATTTCACTGCCTCAGGGGTTATGCCACACGACAACCTGCCATAATCTCATCCCACCTTCTCCAAGCAGTTCTCAGCTGCAGTTCCATTGGAGCTCAGCACTGAGCCCAGCCTAGGGCTCGGGGCAGCACTCAGAGCAGGACTCTGGCAGTCAGGGATAGGAGGAAGGATGTCAAAGCCAGGCTGCTCATGGCAGCACAGCTTTCCTTCAGCCAGGTTGCAGCTGGAGCCCATCACATTAATGAGGCAGGAGAATGAGCTGAGCACATGACCTCCAAGGTCGGCAGCCAGGCTCTGCTCAGCCCCTCTCCAGATGTTCCTCCTCTTTCCAAAGACTGCCTTTCCCAGGTTACTTACACCTCCAAAAAGGGATTGAAAATGGAATGCCCAGGGCTCTGACTCACCAGCTTTTGGATCCATAATGGGATTACTTACTAATATACTGTTCTGCTGCATCCTGCCCTTCTGCCAAGCATTCATAGCCCTGTAGTCTGCCTGAGTGGAGAGATGGGCTATTCCTCCACCCTGCTGGGTCCCTCTCCTGTAACTCTTGTTTGTATTAACACCCGAGACTATGAGCCATGGACAGTGGAGGAACAGAGCTGCTTGTTCTGTTCAACCCCTCCTTCAGCAGGGCTCCAGGGAAGGCCAGAAAGGAGCTGGGATTTACCTCGTCCTTTACCCCAGGGTGAATCACTGGAGCTTGTGAGTCAGACCCCCTCCATTCCCAAAGCTGAGCAAGTCACTGCACGTTGCCCGGTGTGTGGTAACTGTCCCCATGTGTGCTCCGAGCCACATGGAACACCAGCCCGTGGATTGAGCCAGTGGAAACATGCATGTGGGACAGATCCTGGAGCACTGCTCACATCTGGTACCTTGTGTGCCTGGGTGTTTATAGAAAACAGAACTGCTACTGTAGGATATCCGCTGAGGGTTATTCTTCTTGTAAACAAACGTTTTTGGCTAATATTTCTACGAGCTCCTTAGAACTGGAGTCTTTCCTGTGAGCAGAAAACTGAGAACACATCAGGAGCACGTTCACCCTGCAGTGTGGACACAGCCCGCACAGAGGTGCCCTGGCTGGCAGTGAAGGAGCTGCTGTGCTTGTGCTGCTGTTGAGTATCCCTGAGGCCCCGAGCTTCCACCACACAGCCTGCACTCAGCATCTGCAAGGGGCTTCCACATCCCTCCCCAAACTCTGTGCTAACGTGGCAGCACTCTAAAGCACTCCAGGCTCACAGACCTGGGCAATGTGCACCTGCTTCTGCTACAGTCCCACCGCTGGCTCATGCCCAGGGGCACCTTCCCCTTCAAGGCTTTGGGAGTTTCAATTGCAATACCTTTCTGCACAACCTTTCTACCAATTCCTGACTCATCTAGGAACTGAGGTCAAGCCAATTCCTACTGAAACATGAGATACTCTCTCAGAGACTCTTCACCTGCTCTCTGAGTAGTTTTCCAGCATTAGCAATTGCCATGGGCAGTTCAAGAGAAAGCACAGTGCCTGTGCTGCCAGCTTATTAGCACTGACAAACAACAAAAAGCTGAAGCACACGCAATGTTTTCCTCAACACCAAATAAAAATAAGAGAGAATGCCTGGAATTGCTGGGGAATTTAACCAACCAAATGCTTTACATTTCTCTGGCCTTTTCTCCCCATGTGACCTCAAGAAAGTACAGATGAAATGCAGACCCTTTACAACTTGCTCCTTGCCTATCCCATTAGCAAGGCTTCCTCCAGCCCTTTTGTCTTCTCATCCCAATCCCCTGCCACAGCTCTAGCCCTGCTCAGCTCTGCTATGAATGTTGGCATTGGTCTTCGTCCATTTGTCCCACTTCCCCAAAGTCTACCCCAAATCTTTCAGAATATTCCAGGGCAGCTGCTTTTACACTCATAGTCTTGTCTCAGTGTCATGACTTTGACTGCCCCATGCCATGCACAGTACATGACAAAACACATCTTCTCTTGCAGCGAGGAAGTTCTCTCCAAGACCTGAACTTTGTGGGAGCTTTTCACATTAATTTGTGGGTCTGTTCCTACATCCTGCAGCTCACGTAGTCCCTGCAGGGTGTGCCTTCCACATGTGCTGGGTGGCACACAGGCCGTCTATTTTTCAATGCATGTCATGAACATCTAAAAGAGGGATCCTGATTGTTTGTTTTCATAGGTGGACACCATCTCCCTCTGGAGGCCTGCACAGGCTCTTCCACTGGCTAAAGCTGTAGCCAAGGCACTCACTTTAGGGCAGCTGCATCACTAGAGGCATGAAAATGTGAGTATAGGTTAAAGACAGTCCTTGTCCTCAGAACAAAGCTAGCACTTCACATGAGATCAGCAATCCTCTTCTACACATTCACGGAAGCCAAAACAGCTGCGTTAAAAGCCGCACAAATCCTCTCCTCCCCTGAGTTTTAGAGACCTCAGGGGAAACCTAGCACACCCCATGGCACATGGATGCTCTTTCCTGAAACCACTGTTTCAGCCCTCTCTTCCTTCCAGAGGTTATTCTGCTGCTCTGGTTCGCTGGCAGTGAGGAGCTTTACCTGGGGCAATTCCCCCAGAGCAGCTGGCAGGGCTGGGGCATCACCTCTGGAGGGTCCAGGTGAGTCTTGGCCATGCCAGAGCTGTCCTGGGGCTCTACAAAGCACACCCCAAAGGCGTGTCTGAGTGTGATTTTCCGTGCAGACACCTAAGAGCACAAGGGTGGATAAAGACTGTCAGAATGTCATAGGGATCAAAGTTTGGCCCTCAGCAGAGGCTACTCAGGGATGCAGTGTGAAGGATGAAGGCTTTGCACACTGCCATCATTCCCTTACTGTCCCCTGCACAGACAATTAAATGAGTGCTCCTGTCCTGATATCTGTAGAGACTGCATGAAATTTTTGTAGATTCCTCTTCTGCCTGCTGGTTTCAGGAGGGTCAGCACATCCCGGTTGCAGGGAAATTCTACAGCCTGGGAAAACAGAGAACACAAATCCCCCTGGCAGTGCCCAGCCTGTGGCCTGGTGTGTGCCAGGGCTGGGTTTTTGCATCTGCCTGGGCATGCTGGAGAGCAGTCTGAGGTCCAGCCTCAAGCTGAAGAAATGGTCACAGGATGATCTGCTGCCCAGAGTGAGGGTCTGTGTCCCTAGACTGGGGCATCCACTCAGAAGTGGTTGGAGGACAAACTCCTCACTTCTAAGAGTTTTCTTTTGGGGAACCATTGCTATGGTGTCCCTTACACCACATAGCAAAGGTGACCCATGATGTGAAAAGATGTTCTCAGGTTCCATTGGACCCAACCAGCCCAACCCAAAGTGGTGTTTGATTCAGGGACACCACAGACAACCAAGTGTCCTCTTCTGATGGACCCACAGAGCAAAGAGAGGGCAAACTCTGTAGCAATACAGGGGAAATGAGCGACCTGGATCTAAGCAATCCAGTTAACAAGGGCTGCAAATAAAAGGATGCTGTGCAAGTCAAATACAGAACCTTTCGGTTCTCTGGTTGAGGTGCAGACAGGATGATAGAATCATGGACTCACAGAATCATTTCAGTTGGAAAAGACCTCTAAGATCAACAAGTCCAGCCTTTGACCAATCACCATCTTTTCAATCAGACCAGAGCACCGAGTGCCACATCCAGTAATTTCTTCAACACCTCCAGGGATGGTGACTCCACCACCTGATCAATGCAATCATCCCCAATTCTACTCTGGATCCATTAGTAGGGAGGAAGGGGGTTTGCACTCCAGCCAAGGCACCAGTTGTGGGATTTATATGTGATAGAACAGCCTGACAAAGCATCTCAGCAGAAGACTTGGTTTTCAGTGGGAGTAATGACAGGTAAAGGGTCTTCCTTTTTCTCTCCAGGGCAGTGAACTACTGCAGGGCTCTGATGTGCACTACAAAACTGAGCCTCAGCTCACACCTGGCCCTTCTCAAAGCAGTTGGCTGCTCCCTGGGCATTCCCAGTGTGCCTCATGTGCCCGAGCCAGTGCCTCCCAGTGCACCAGCCCCTCCTACTCCCAGCAAAGGAGATTCCCAGCAAAGGAGATGCCCACCATGCAGGCACTGCCCTGTGTCCTCTGCACATTTCGGAGGCAGGGGCAGGGTGATGCTGGTGATGGCTTGAGACAGCCCCCAACCCCTGTACCCTCCTGAGCCCCCAGGGCAGAGCCTGTTATCTTCAAGCAGCTGTTGCCTGGTGATTCCAAGCTCCCTGACTTGAAGCTTTCCCAAAAGCCTCCTCCCAGATCCCACAGCAACACCAGCTCTGTTCTGATGTCCCCAGCCTGCCCTGGCATCAGCACCCAATGCCACCCCAGCAGCTCGGGGCAGAGGAGCCCCTGCTCTGGGCACAGCAGGGTCTCCATGCTCAGGGTAAAGGGATGAAAAAGGGAAGGGGTAAATCCTGCCACCAGCGATGCCAGTGCAAAGCCAGAACAAACCTGTTCATGTCAAGAGCTGTCACTCATGTCACTGCAGCAGGACCAAGAGCAGAACTGCAGCCAGGCAAGTGAGGAGCTGAACTGGAAGGCTCAGGACAGGACCCGGTCCAGCTCGTAGCCTCTTTTAACACTGATAAAACACAAAGCCTGTCACAGTTGCTGCTCTCTCCAAATGCATTGCCAGATAAACCACAGATAAGAAACAGCCCAGGATAATCCCTCCCTGATACCATGAGAGAGAAAGGAATTACACTGGGCTGCATTACCACCAAATCTTCTGTATCTCTCCAAGACGGTTCTTGCACTACCCATGTACGCAGGAATCGAACCGTATCCATTAAAACGTTTAATCCTGGCAATATCATAAATATTGCCTTACTCAGTCAGCAAGGAGCAGTCAGATCTCTGAAGAACAGCTTGATTTCAGGAATATCAGCATATCAGCAAAGAGCCCACGTGTCTTTCACTACAGGTCATTGCAGTAGTGCAAAAACCAAGGCTATAACTAAAATCTGATCTCTGAGAATTGGTCTGTCTCAAGGAACAGTACCTGTGATCCTCCAGAATTATGGCTTTTGATATTTACCTCAGGAAGAAGCAAAAAAACAACCAACTAAACAGCAAATCACCACACAGCAGAACCCCCAGAGAATCAGCACAAACCCCCTCAATTCCCCTATCACCATGACAGGAGCTGAGTACTGCTGTTCATGAAAGAGCATATTGCTCTGAAGTCTTGGGGCTCTGAGTATTTAAAAAAAAAGGAAGGAAAGAAAAAAGGAGAGAAGATGAAGAAGAAAGCAGACCTGTAACAAAAGCAGACCTATAAGAGCATGAAATATGAATGAGTTGCAGAGATTTGCACACTCGCCTGGCAAACAGTTCCTGGCATTTGCACCCTCATGCAAACCACAAGTACTTTCCTGCTGGCTTGTCTCTTCTTCCTTTAAGTAAAATTTGTTAAAAATGGGAAGTACCTTTTCCTGGATCAGGTTCTCTTTCCCCTTTTTTCCCTTCTTTGTTCTTTTTGCTCTTTCCTTTCCCTTTTTTCTTGTTCTCGGACATTCTGCACAAGTGTTTACAGTCTCAGGAAAAGACAGTCCACACCAGATCTATATGCCCCACGACTGCTACTCCAAATGTTACTTGCCAGCTGCAACTTCCGACTGTTCTTATATTGTTTCTGACACAGACAACACCCACCACTGGGTGGAGAAGCAAAACTTTAACCGTTTGCTCACTGCTCCCAGTTGGCTGAAGAGATGCCCTGGGTTGCAGTGGGAGGGTGAGGGAAGAAGGGCTACGGGACAGGAGAAGCTCACCCGGGAGTATCTTGGACACATGAAGTCCAGAGGTGGCTTTCCACTTGCTGATTCTGTCTCTGACTGAAAGTAGGTTCTGAACAGCTCCTGGAGCATCACAGAAATGAGCATTTTGGGGAGTTTCTGAGGTTCAGACAGTGATACGAGAGAGGCAGCGGAGTCTAAAGAGAAGGGCAGAGGTTTGCCAGCCATTTTCATTTTGCTTTGATCCTGCAGACAGGTTAAGTTGGCCTTTCTCTTCCTATTGTTGTTCCCACCATAAATCAGAGTGACTTCACCTGCTCTTGCACCCAGCTCTTTGCTGTCCCAGGAAGTCTTTCCAAAAGTTAGGAATAGCTGGAGAGCCCTTACCTGCACTTCTTGTCTCTGTCCTCCATCACTGGGAGTTCTAGGTGGTTAAGCCCACATCTCACCTGCTTGGGGGTTAATCAGGCCCTTTCCACAGTCCAACGTATGATGAGTGACTCAGCCCAGTCCCCTTCTGCAGGGCTGCTCATGCTGACATCGCCTCAAAAGTCCATCAGGATCCCCAGCTGGAAAGCCCCAGACAACTGCCAAATCACTCCCAGAAGCAGCTAAGGGCTTCAAAGGCCCAAAGGGGCCAGAAGTTGTAGGGCACTGGGGAGCACATTTGATCCAGTTCTCCATGAATCAAATCCAGTTCTGCACTGGTGAGCAAAGCGTGTCCTCCAGAGACGCACTCCCGCCTGGTGTGTGGACATCAAGAAATGAACGAGGTATCAGCCCCCTTGGGATCCTCTCCCAGTGGTTAATCACCCGCATTGTTAACAATGTCTGCTTGCTCTGAAGTGAAATATCTGGCTTCACTGTCCAGCCATTGTTTCTTACTCTTGTTTTCTCCTCTAGATTAAAAAGCCCTTCAGCAACTGGTATTTTCTCCCATGGAAGTACTTACACTCTGTAATCAAGTTATCCCTCAATTTTCTTTTTTGATAAGCTAAACATAATCAAGTTTTGGGGTTTTTTTTCCATTCCTTGCTGTATGGCATTTTCTCCAGCTCAGGATCATATCTGTGGCTATCCTATTTTGCAATATCCTACTCAAGCTAAGAACACAGAAACCAGGCACTATTCCATTGTCTCTTGTGGACAGAGGAAAATACAGAGGCAAAATCCCTACTACCACCCATTCCCAGCCTTTTAACTCCCAAATGCTACATTAAGGCACTGGGCTTCACTTGGAAAATCTGGCCCTCCATGTTTCTACTGCAGGTCCAATCAAGTTCCTGCTCTGCCAGACAGAGTCACCAAGATGAATTATTTTGCTCTTTCACAGCCTCTGTGAAAGCTTCATTTTGTTTTCAAGGGGCCAGTGTGCCAAGCCACACCGAGTACCCTCTCTAGCTTCTTTCTCCCCACTGATCTTTGAAACCCCACCAGCCTGTCTCTCTTGCTGATTTTATGAGCATTTTCACTTCCAGGTTGCTGGTGACGATGGTCTCACCCAAACACCTCATGGAGCAGTGACCTCCTGCCAGCAGTGGCTTTCTGGCACACGTTAGTCAAACTCTCACCTGTATGTCAGGGGCAAAGGAGACCTTCCAACCCTCCCCATGCAGTTAGAGCAGAGGACATCATCGCACTGAGCATTTGGGCAAAGCCTAATGAGAAGCTGAGACGTGAACACCAGACCGCACCCAAGCAAAGCTGCTCTGAACTGTGACATAAAAGCTCTCAAGCTGGCTGATTTGGAGTTGGAGTCTAATATACACTGTTTTAACCTAGGACCACAGAATGGTTGTGGTTGGAAAGGACCTTGAAGCTCATGTCAGTCCACCCCTGCCATGGGCAGGGACGCCTTCCACTAGCCCAGGTAGCTCCAAGCCCTGTGTNGAAAGGGTGTAATACCCTTTCTACCTTTCTACGGCTTCAACAGAACCACCTCTGCCCCTCCAGGGGGTCTGCAGCCACCATTTAATGGCACTGCTACCAACACCCCGACCCACAGGGTGTCAGGTTGTATTCTGACTCTGTCAGTGGGTTTTGTTGTTTGTATTACTACGTTTTTGTTTTAATTCTCCTAACAAAGAACTGTTATTCCTATCCCCATATCTCTGCCTGAGAGCCCCCTTAATTTCAAAATTATAATAATTTGGAGGGAGGGGGTTTACATTCTCCATTCCAAGGGAGGCTCCTGCCTTCCTTAGCAGACACCTGTCGTTAAAACCAGGACACCCTGTCCAGCCTGGCCTTGGACACTTTCAGGGATGGAGCAGCCACAGCTCCTCTGAGCAACCTGTGCCAGGGCCTCTCTACCCTCACAGAGAAGAATTTCTTCCTAATATCTAATCTAAACCTACCCTATTTCAGCTTAAGGCCATTCCCCTTATCCTCTCACTTCATGCCCTTGTGAAAAGTCCCTCTCCAGCTCTCCTGTAAGCACCTTTAGGAACCTGAAGGCTGCTATAAGGTCTCCCTGAAGCCTCCTCTTCTCCAGACTCTCCATGTTTCTTTGTCACAGGACAGCAGCAGTCCATCATACAGTTTGTTTTCCAAAAGCAAGGTAATAGTGGTTACTGACCAGTTAGTGTCTTCTGGGTCATTAAGAATGATGATTCCCACATGGTTATTCCACTCTTTGGCTCATTACCATATTTCTCTTAGCTAATATGTTTGTAAAATCCTGTAACTCTGTACTTCATCTCCACTTGATAGGCGATTTCCCTCCAGATGTCTTCAAGCTTGTTGTCTACACATCATAATTCCAGATGTACATGGATTATTACTATTTTTCTTTTCACTAGATTTTTTGATCTTCTTATTGCTTCCAGTTGTGGCTTTCAGTGCTACCAAGATAGGACATCTATGGACTAAACCTTGCCCATATTCGTGACTCTGAAATCTCAGCTTTCTTGGCCTCTGCTCAAAGAGCTCCCAGTTCTACTCATTGTCTTGAGAATGTTCTAACACCCAACCAATTTCACCCAGTTCTCCTCAGCCTGGGGAAAACAGGTCCTTGGAATCCTAAGGAGTGTTTTATACCTGTATGATTAGAGCTCCCATCTCGTATCTTGTATGGATGGAAACCCACCATAGGTACTGTCCCCAGGCCAACCACGAGGGATTAACACAATCCACCTAAATCCATAAGACAGCACTTACCAGGCATAATGAGGCCCAAACCCAGTAGTCTTGGTTTTGGTGTTAAATCTGACAAGTTTTAAGGGATTTGGATGTTTTACTCCTAGGGATAGCTGCCTTGCCAGCACATGAGTCCTGAATGGATGTGTGTCATAAAAATCACATTTTCCTCCCTCCTTTGTTTCCTTTTGCCATATTTTCATCCTGAAATAGCTTTACCCATAAATTTCTTCACATAAGGACCATATTTTTAAGCTCCTCCCCACTATTTCTGAAGATAAACTATAGCTCTTCCTCCGCTCCAGCAAATTTTCCTCCATTCCTGTTAAAGACACAAAGTCTGTGTGTTCTTGGGATCCCCTTTCCAAAGTCCTTGTATTTAGCAGAGGTTTATAAAGATAAAAAGTGCAGCTAAGATGATGCCCTACCTTTTCTTCCTCCCTTTTTTCCAAATGAATGAATAATCACGGATTCCCTACTGCTGAACAGTGCTCAGAGGGTGAAGTTGTGCACAGCTCAGCTTCAGCATCAGAAAATGAAAATCTAAGTCTAAGAAGAAGTGGCAGTGTGCATCTTGGCCCCACCATCCTCAGCAGCCTGGGATTTGTGATGGGAAGAAAGAGCACCAGCAACACCCAACGTGGCTATTTTTGTACCTTGGTGCAATCCCAGTCTCACCTGTGACAGGTGAGGAATATTACATGCAGATTAATTTTTACCTTGGCAGGTGTACATCTTGTACATCTTGATACCTTATCCAGAGGGCTGGCCCCTGTCCCACGGTAGGGACCCGCCCCTCCAGATCCAGCTTTATCATGGATCGTGTGGAATACGCTCTCTCCTGAGCAATCCCAACAGCCACACGCAGGAGCTCTGCTCAGCACGCGACTTCACTCCTCCTCTGGCTGCACTGATACAATTAAACCTTCCAATGGCAAGTGGATTCCAGCTTGGTGTCCCAGGTGCCTCATCTGGTGGTCGGCGTATATTTTAACGGCTGTGCTCTCCCAAGTCACTAAATATTTCATTCTAAAACAGCTTTTAATGTTTATGGCTTTAAACAGCCTCGTGGAGAGTTATAACCTAAACCACCATCGACACATGGGTTTTTCAGTCTTTACAATTCCTGTACGGCTTAAGGCTTGAAGGAGAGGAGGGATGTAATTATATAAGAGGCTGAGCCATACCTTAAGCACAGATAATTCTTGCATGAAATCCAGCATTCTGAGCAGCAGGGCGAGTTTACCAGGCAGAGAATCCTTACCCTCCTTAGGATTTGTCTATATGCAAACCCGACAAGTTGGGATCCTTTACAATCCCCTGGAAATCAGAACAAAGATCAGGCAAAAGAGAACCTCCCTACCTCATCCCCTACATAGTATCCATTGCCAACAGATGCTGTGGAATTGCTTCTCCAAACAAAGATCCCAGATCAGCTCGGTGGAGAATGGAGTGGCGGAGAAGAGCGACGCTGCTGCTCTGCACTCCGGCTTCTTCTCTGGGAGGATCGAAGGCACTGCTCCCGTGCGGAACAGCAGCGTGCTCTCCAGGGAAAAACAGCCAGCTTTGCATCTGGAAAGAAATTAATACAACACCTCCCGGCCTGATGGCGATTAATAAAACACTCTGGGCCATCACTGCTCCTTGATATTAGCTGAAACCCAGACGGCAAGCCCGTTCCAGCTCCTGCAGAATCCAAATTTCAGGAGCGAAGTCAGGCGCGCACGCTCCACACACGTCCATGGCTGCATTTACAGCAGCAATCCTGGGAGCACAATGACCTGTTTTAAATCGTGGCGTTCTCACAGTCTTCCACTGTTGGCTTAACTCTGCCTTCACTGGCATCACCAGGAGGTGGCCATCAGCTTCTGGGGAACCTCTGTGTCACATTCCGTGGACTGTCCTGGAACTGCCAGCTCCTGCTTAACGGTGGAGTCAACCCAAAATTGGCGGTAGCCAGAAATACTTGCACATTATTTCTTTATTATGTGGAATAAAGGAAGGCACAGTAGGGCTGTACCTGTCAGCATCCCTTTGACTTGTCTGCCTGACACCATTTCCCTACGACCCTGTTCCTACAAGGCACAGCAGACTTGCCAGAAAGTCTACGGCATCGTGAAAGCAGCAAAGCTGAGGCTCCTGACAAGCACAGTCCCACCTGAAGTTTTCTGAAGCAAACCCACTGCAAAGCCCTCGAGCCACTGCTTGAGACCCTGGGGGTTATTCCCTCACAAGTATCTCCTGCCAGAAGACAAGATACTGGCACTTGATGGACCACCAGCTCAACACAAGCTGTGCCGTAGGTTTGTCTGCTGCCACTGACAACCTGGGAAAGGTATTTTTATGCTAAAAAAAACCCATCCTTCTTTTTGCAGCTTTTGCTGCCACATCTTTTGTTGCCATGAAGGAAAAGAGAAAAATCACTCAGCAAGTACAGCTATTTATCTGTCCAATAAGGACATCTAAGCTCCGCTCGAGCATTGCCTGATATCCATGCATTGCACAAATGGCATTTTTGCCATTCTCAGTTTCCCATCTGCATTTCCCCAAATCCAGCCTCACATCCCCTGCACGTGCACATGCAGCCGTGAAAGGGGCAGGTCTTGTGGATGCTTGATAAGGACCTGACACAGCCAGCCCAAGTAGGATATTTCACATGGCATCTCCCTTTCCTTTTCGTCCTCAAGGAATCAAATCCTCATCCTGATAGGATTTATCACATAGCAGTTATGTCTTACAACCATACATGGTATTGCTCACAAAAGTGAACATGTTTTACCAAATCTTATCGAAGTCCAGCTGAATTTAATTCTGAAAGCAGGCAGAAAGGCAGGGAAGCACCTCCTGAAGGTGTCCTCAACCCACTGCTGGCACATTCAGCAGTCGCATCCCTTGGATTCCATTGTCAGCGGAGTCAGCCACCTTACAGAAATCCCAGCCCTTGTTTGCAGCTGCTCCATGTGGGTGAGAAGTGGGGCTACACCAGGCTCCACTGCTGGAGAAGATGGGCACTGTGGGGTGTCTCTGTGGGCGCCCTTTTGTCACACAGATGTCCTTTGATGCCTGGGTGCCCTCCTGCAGCTGCCAGGTCAGTCACTCCTCGTGACTGTGGGTGCTCCTGGCGCATCACAGCCGTGACACACAGTCCATGCTGAGCTTGGGCTCAGGCCCCATCCTTGCTTTGGAAGGGCAGCACCGAGGGCTTGTTTGTGAGCAGGCTCAGCTGATGGGCTTCAGTGACGGGTTTAAATCACAGGGCTGCCCTTTCCATCTCCCAAACTGAGCTTCTGAGGCTGCTCAGAACAGCCCTGCTGTGAAGTGGCACAAACTCACTCATCACTCTGGGACAGCTCCAATGAAGTTACTGTGTCTGTGCCCGTGAGCCAGCCCAAACACCTTAAAAGCAGAATTCAGCTCCTTGCTGACCCCTCCACCCCAGCCCTCAGCACCACTGAAATCCTCCTGGATGTTTATCATCCCAGCAAGAGACATCTGCCATTTCCTTTAACATTTCCTCTTTATTTCCTCCTCTTGCCCCTGCAAACAACAGCAATTTCCACGTGAAATCAATGAACAGGGTACCCTCCATTCACGCCTCCATCCTAAGCCTTTCAATTAGGTCTGGCCAGAAAAGGCTAGGAAGTTCTGTGGAAAATTCCATGAATTCTTATGGTCTCTTTTTCTCTAGAGGCAACTCTGCTAAAATGCTGAAGGCCCCAGCAGGTTGTAGCCTCCCACAATGAAATGGGAAAGTTGCTTTTAGGAATGTTTATATTTAAGGGATAGCATGAAGCCTCTCCAGCTCAGCGCTTTGCCTGCTCGCAGGGTCAGTCTGGAGCTGGAGGAGTGGAAGTGGAGGCAGAGCCCGTGCGAGGGGCACTCTGACACCTCAGCTGCTTGTCTGAGTGGATCAAAGAGCAATCCTTGGCTAAGCTCTGTGCCAGACCCGTGCACAGCCCGGAGAGGTCTGTAGGAGGTTCTGCTTCCCCGCAACCACTCTGAGCCAGCATCACCCCTCCCTGTCCCACACATCCATCAGTTCCTCACACCTACACCCACAGACTGCTGCCCAGACCCACGGGATGTCTGCAAGACAAAATGCATCCAAAACCACAGCCACACGGCCAAGGGCAGAAAAGGCACATCTTCTGTGTTAGCTCCCCCATTCAGAAGAGAACTTGGACAGGATAAAGGTTGGACAGGAGGAACTGAGACTACATGGAGCAAAAATGATCAGAAGCTGCTCTTGGAGTTTCCAGAGATCTGAACTTAGGCAAGAGGCTGCATGTAGGAGATCCCAAATGTGTAAGAGCTCATGGGGATCCATAAAGGAAGGGCTCACCTTATCATGGGTCCAGCTTGCGTCTGGTTCTGTGCAAGCCCCAGAGAGTGCAGCTGCAAGGTCCTACCAGCAACACACCAGCATCTTGGAAAGCCTCTGCAAGGATATCGACCAGAACACCTGAGCTCTGCCTTAGAGAAATGCTTAAAAAAACAATTAGAGATTGTATCTCTACCCAAATGAAGGTTCTTTCCCGGAAACCTCTTCCAGGACCTTAAAAGACCAAGAAAAGCAGATACAGCATCACTCACTGCAATGTTGTGGGTGGAGAGCACGATCAGATAGACAAATACATTATGCTGGGCACGTGTTGTTCTGTGTTGTATTTGCCTGGTGAAAATGTGCCTGAAGCAGCAGAGTAATTGGATGTGCTGCATTTGAATCCATAGAGGAGATGCTGTGGGTTAACCCCAGTGGGCAGCTAAGCATCACAGAGATGCTGGCTCACTCCTTCCCGCCCCCAGTGGGATGAGGTAAGAGAAAAGGAAGAATAAAAGCAAGAAAATTGGGGGTCAGGATAAAAATAACAATAATAACAACTGCTTTATAAGTGAAGGATGAGTAGAAGAGAAGAAAACAAAACAAAAAAGTGATGCAAAGGCAATCACTCATCCCCTTCCATGAGTACAGGATGTCCAGCCAGCTCCCAAGCACATGGTTAACCCATTTACTGCCAAGCATGATGTTGAATGGTGTGGCATATCTCTGTGGTCAGGTCATCTGCCTGCCTGTGTCCCTCCCAACCTACTGCATGGCCCCAAATCTACCCAAACAAAAGTTAAAATCTTAGTGTGTTATTGGTGTTGTTTTGATCAATAAGCTGAAACATGGCAACTGTGAGCTACTGTGAAGAAAATTATCCTTTCCAGGCCCAGACCATGAGACGTCCAAGGCCCTGTTCAGGGAAGGTGCTGGTGTTCCCATCAGCTCCCCATGCAGCACTGTGAGCTGCGTGCCCCCTGGGCAGGCTCTGCTGGCACTGTCACCCCGGCTGTCTGTGACACTCCGTGCTTTGGGTGGCCAGGGGACAGCAACAGAGCAGGGCCACAGCTGCCAGCCCTGCTCCTCATGCTCCAGGGAGAGTGATGGGCAGGGAAAAGCGTCTGTAGTTGTCTCTGCCCATGGGAGAAGGGCAAGGGGGAGCTCAGGCAGCTGTGAGAACAGCGACATCCTCTCCCTGGGTAGGAACCAGGGAAGCCAGGTGATGTCAGCACAGAAAACAAGCTGCAGAGGGAATTCCTCCAGGATGTGTGGGGAAGGAGGGGGAGAGGGGAGTCCCTGGTGATTCCCAGGAATAATTCAGTTTGAAAAAGCCTGAATTGACAGCACCAGCTACTCAGGCAGGTGAGATCAGCCCGCATGGCTTCCAGGCAGCCCTCCGTCCCACCACGAGTGGGGAGGAGCAAATCTGTGCCTTGCTCCGGGCTGCCTTACGATCAGGGCAGTGCAGAGAGCACTTTCCCTGCATAACTCCTCTAATCCAGAGACAGAAGAGCCCGGGGGAATGACTTTGACTTTGCAGCGGGGAAGAAGCAGCAGCAAATCTGTGTTATTATTTCTGTCCTCCCCAACATGTTGCCTCTTGTGCAGGTGTGAGGGCACAGAGCACAAGAGGAGCCGTCTCCAGACTTTGATTCCCCCCCTCTTCTCCATGCATTTGGCTCCTCCAGGCTGAAGGAAGGCCTCTCACCCTTCACCATTTTCTTTTTGGGTCGCTGCCAGTTCACCTCTGCCTCGTTCACTATGGCACAGCCGAGGCCACAGGTGGCCCAGGGAGATGCCACCGACTGCCACCTCTGCCCACGGGTGCCTGGAGCAGAGAGCTCAGCACCACTGAACTCTTGTGATCTGCTCAGGCAGCCAGGGCTCTCTCCAAATTACAGCTTCCCAAACAGCGCCTTCTCATTACATAATTCCGCCTATAATTGTTGTTGCCCAAAGGTATGAGCTGTGTTTCTTGCAGACTATTACCAAAATCATCCTTTTCTGCTCACTGTCAAAACCCTCCCTGCCGACATTTATTCCCTGCTCTCTCCCCTCATTTGCACTGCGCCTTTCGAGAGCCGGGCGCGGGGGGGTTCCCACGCCTGTCCCCGTTATCAGCACACAGTGGGGGGAGCGACCATCCCGCCCGGGCAGCGTCTCCCCTCTCTCCCGCGCCAGGCGAGCGCTCGGCACGGCTGCTCCTCCCTCCTTTCAAGCCTTTCCACATTTTGCGAGCTCTTCCAGCTAACTGGTGCTCCAGTCTCCAGCACGGTCTGCGCCGCACCACAGCACACTGCGAAGGGTTATCCGCTGTCTTCCCCAGTCCACTAATTGTGTAATTATGCAGAAATGGCCTGTCTGGTACAATCTATTTCTCATACTCCCCTGTGGTGCTTGTTGCTTACAATGCTCATTATTCCTCTAAGTATTTGCAGACCTTCACCCTCCATCATATTTCCACAAATTGCAGTTCTATTAACAAGGGAACAATTCCTGAAGTCCTTGCAAATACTGTATTCATTTTCTCAACTGCTCCCTCCTTTCTGGCCAGGAGCAGACGGAGCTCTGTCTCCAGGCTGGCTCAGGTCAGGGAAGGTGCCTTTGCTCTGGAGCCTGTCCCTGCCCTGTGCCCATGCCCAGGCTCGGGGGGCCGGGCTGTGGGGACCCCAGGAGCGGAGCAGAGGGCAGGGAGCTGTCCCACGCTGGGTGCCCGCGGGGTCACACACCTCACCCTCCGCCATGGGGACGTGCCGCTGGCTCTGCGCTGCTCAGCCCATCCCACAAGGAGACAGGCAGGCTCTGCGCTCATCCCGGATCTCTGCCGGGTGCCAGGCTCAGCTGGCTGAGCAATTACACACCAGCTAAAGCCTGTGCTTCAGGCTCAGCTTCCTGCCACAGGCATGCCGTGGGTCTGGACTGAGAGCAGCCCCCTCCAGAGAGAAGGAGCCTACGCCATGGGTGCCCCCACCATCCCCTGCCTGGTGTGGGTAGTGACATTCACAGAACCACAGAGTCATGGAATATCCTGGGCTGGAAACGACCCACAAGGATCAATAAATCCAACTCCTGGCCCTGCACAGAACTCCTCAACAATCCACCCTGTGCCTGAGAGTGCTGTCTGGCAGGCTTGGGGCTGTGACCACGGGCCTGGGGAGCCTGTTCAGTGCCCGGCATCCTCTGGGAAAGAACCTTTCCCTTGGTATCCAACACAAAACTCTCCTCACACAGCTCCAGCCTCGGGTCCTGTCACTGGTCACCAGAGAAAGGAGATCAGTGTCTGTTTCTCCTCTTCCCCTCAAAAGGAAATTGTAGACTGCAACGAGATGTCCCCTCAGTCTCCTCCTTTCCAGGCTGAACAGGCCAAGTGCCCTCCTCAGCCGCCTCTCAAATAGCTCCAAACCCTTCATCTTCACCACCCTCCTTTGGACACTCTCTAAGAGTTTAAAATCTTCCTTGCATTGCAGTGACCACGGTCAGCACCAGGCCTCCCCAGCCTGGACCTTCTGAGCTAGAGAAAGGTTAATGGGCCACAAACCTGGCTGGACATCCTGCTGGCCAGATGATTCAAGGTGGCGTGGCTGACATGAGCCACTGCTGAGTGGGGACATGGCATTTGGAGCAGGCTGGGGAGGTTCTAGACCCACCACAAAGGTCCTTGGGATGGTGGCTCCTCTAGGGCTGTGCTGGAGGTGGGAGATGGCTGTGGAAGGCCAGGCCACTGTGGTGTGAGTCAGCAACAGGGCTGGAGGGAGCTTTGCCCAAAGCACATGTCAGGAGATCTCCCTGGCCTGAGAAGTGGTATTTCAGGGAATTTCCCTCTCTGCAGACAAGAGCAATTAGAGGGACACCAGGGCAGCCACCATATGACTTCTTAAAAATTCAGAGCCTTGCTTTGTGTCAGTACCACCATGGGAAGGGGGGAGAGCCCCAGACCCAGCAGCTGTTTTCTGGATGAGACTAGAAACAGCAATGCTGAGCAGCAGCACTTTGTGCCAGCACATCCCTAAAATACCTCATCCCTCCAAGGAAACCGTGAGATCCCCAAAGGTCTGCAAGAATACATTGGAGCTTACTGCAAAGCTGGATGCTATGGGCAGCCTGACTAATGGTGATATCCAGAGGAAGCTTATGTCAGGCTTCATTTGCATTTTGAATTTTCAGTACAGCTTCCGGCTGGTTTGACTTGGGCCACAAACACAGCACAGTAAGAACTGTTACAACTGTTGATCACGGTAATAGACCAAATGTGTTACTTAGCTTCACATGGGTTTATCTCTGGCATGGTATTCCACAACAGAATTTAAATGTCCCCATAAAATTTAATTCTAACCATCTTTCTCTAGATATTTCTGAAGGGGGTTCTCCCACGAGAGGCCTGGTGCTCTCTGCTTTCATTAAGTCTAGACATTTCATAAAGCAGTCTCTTCTTTTAGTATTCTGTCTTCTTCATTGGAAGCCAAGAGTTGATAAGACTTTATGAAAAGGGAAGAGGAAAATACACCCAAAACCACCCCACTTTGACACCATTTGGTCATCTCAGCTGTAGATCTCAGCAGAGAGTTAACAGAGGAGATTGAATATGCTGCTCAGTCAGACAGGACTCCTTCATCCTCCTTTAATGACAGAACAGCTGCTTTTGTAACTACCCCCTGCAGATATTAAAGCTGAGAAAAATCCTTCTCATAGCAAACCACAAAAAGAAAGGAGCTTTCTTCTGGAATGCTGTGTCAATTAACTTCTTATGAAGAAGGACTCATCTGAAGGCAGACGTATCTTAGGGTTCTCAAGCCAGGAGACCATTCACAGATCCACCTGGACAAATCATGCAGCGCAAATAAATCCACTGAAAAACTAGATATTCCTTCCTGTTTGTAAAATTTTTCTTAGCTGATCTTACCGGCTAAAGATTACAAATACATTTAAAAACATCTGCTGAACAGTTTACAGGAGGAAAGGTCAGGCTCTGACGCAGAGCATGATCTGCATTCTGTCCACACGGAGATCCCAGATGTGACGGCCGCGGTCACGCACAAGCGGCTGTGGGCTTGGGTCTGGCCAGCACAGGTGAGGGCACTGGTGAAGAGAGAGAAACCTGAGCACCCATGATGTGTCTGCTTTTTCCCACCAGGAGACTCGCGCTGGCTCCCTGCAGCTATCATTTTTATATAGATATAAACTTGCATTATATAATGGAGCTCTTTGGCATGCCTCCTGCTCCAGATGCCCGTGTGCTGGGCAAGGCAAGGTCGCAAGTCCCAGCAGTTCCCTAACCACCAAACAGCCCCGTTAATGACGGCCTACAAATCTGGCAAAGGCAAAATTTGAAATTGTAGGAGGCACCAAAAAGCCTGGCCAACCTTGTTCAGCCCTTGCTGAAAAGCTGGCTTTGACAGCACAGACGAAAAACAAGCCGGTTGAGAGTCTGTCCCATCTCCACTGGCCTCAGTCAGCCCCAAGGGAAGTTTCATGATGCAGCCCTTTGCAGGACACCTCCTTGAACACAAATAAAATTGAAGGAAGAAGAAGGGAACCCTAGGGAGAAGGCCAGGGTCTCAAGTGAAAGCCTATGATACACCAAATACATGATTCAAGAGCTCATGTGGTGGAAAAATGTTGCAAAAGGACTAGTGATGAAACAGACTGGCTCACTAGGGATTCAGAGGGTACAGGGCAGTGTTTGCACCTTTCTATGGTGTTAAATGCCCACTATCCTGATGAAAGAGAGGCTCTGCTTCATCTCAGATATTTCTATTAACTCAGGTGAGTGTGCACAGAAATTAATGCTTTCTTCTATAAAGCACACAAGCACAAATGTCAGAAATTCTGACATAACGACAGATTTGATCCCATACCTTTCCCCATTTGTGGGGAGAAAATTCTTTGCTTTCCCCTTTCCACCATTCCCAGTCAGAGTCTCTTTTAGGACTCTGTCTGCAATTCTTTGGTCTAACACAATGGAGTGGTTTTTCTGCCTCTTGTGCCATAAAAAAACAGTAACAACCTTCTCTGGCCATCATTCAACCCTGAACAATTTGGTCCATGAGCAGTGGAGATGCCTGTCCCATCTGCCTCTGTTTAGAGCATGGCCAAGATGTTTTGCTTCTCTTCTTGGCTAAGGCATAAAACTTGGAGTGATCCCACCACCCAGCCCTGTCCTCTGAGCTCCCCAAAAGTACACCGGCAGTTTTAAAGGCAAATTCAGTGCAGATGACTAAGTTGGCAACATAAATAACCCAAGGGCCCATCCTGCTCTGAGGCATCACATGTAGCACAGAGAAATACAGACTCCCATGTGCCCCCTCAGTGTCCCAATCCATGAGCAAGATTCCCACAGCTCAGAGGCACGGGGTGACAGGACACAGCTCAGAGTAGTCTCTGTCCGTCTTGGCTCTTTCAGTCAAACAGAACAGGGCAGACAGAGGGAACCAGACAGACCATTCCCTGCTCCCTGCACCTCCCAGCCCTTTGGTGTTCCTCCAATCCATCTCCCTCTGGTCACCAGCCCTTCCTGCCTCTCATGTCCTTGTCCCAGCATCTGGGACAGGGTGGCCGAGCCGCTGAGCACAGACCTCAGAGCCCCCTCACAACCCCTGCCACATCCAGGACTTCCTGGCTGAATTCTTCTCCCGGGATGTCTTGTGTAGCAGTCACTCTCCACCTCGAGTCACGACAGCCAATGCCACACAAAGCCATTGGACACAGCCTGGCAGCTGGGAACCAGCAGGGAAGTCAAAGGATGATGGGTGTCCTCAGGAGACACGAGCTCCGAGTCATCCCAGACGGCCAAGGTGATGCAAAATCTATGCTGGACACACCAAAGGGCAGGTGAACCCACTTCAGATTCACATCATCCTCCAGACACACTTGTCCCTTTCTGTAGGAAGGGGCTAGGACACAGCCTGCTTGGATGGCACGGTGAAATGAAGTGCCCAGCCACGGTCCCTGCAACACAAGGAGGGTTAGAGGCAGGGTTCTCTGCTCCTGACATTTTGCAGACAGTGCTTGCCCAGCTTTTTATCAACGCAATCCATTTCACAGTCCAGGGAAAGGGAAACAAGGCAACACCAGGAGAAAAATCACAAAGATGACGTTCTCCCACACAAAGTTCAGCAGATGAAGGGCCAAGAAGAACAGGAGAACTCCTTGGAAGGCACAAGGAACACAAGCCACGTAGCACTTATAATTCCTGTCACAAGCAGAATAACTGGAAGGGACAGAAGGAAGAACAAGGACTTTGGGGCTGGGAAAAACTTGGGTATTGGGTAGAAGACAGTGGGGAAGAGATTAAAATCACACACATTAGCCTAGACAGAAGATTTATGCATTGCAGACCTGAATTTGCCCACAGCCCAGTTTCAGTCCTTTGAGAAGTGGAAGCCAGTTCTGAGTGCCCACACCCAGACAACTGGTGCCCTTCCACCACTGCTGTGTTTGACCACTTGCCCCAGTGAAAATCCCCTCTCAGGCTGTTCAGGGTAGCTGTGAAGGATAAAGGGGCTTGTGTTTAAAAGCATCTCTGCCTGTTGCCCTTCTACAAATCCCAGGAAGAAAAACCCTTTGTAAAAAAGTGGCATGGATATTTTTTTCACTCTCTTATTGCATGCCCTACTCTTCTCTGAGAACTGGCAGACCCTCACCCATCTAGAAACACCAGCTGCTTGCCAGCCCTCAGGGTGCTGCTCCTTAGTTCCTTTTTATGAAGTAAGGCTGGATAGTGCAACATACAGTGGGATTTGTTGTTTGGGGGTTTTTTTGGACCTCCTAGCTGGCATTCATGCCTTCCTGGACAAAGGCAGTAACAGGTCAACCTCATGCTGAGAAGACACGTTTGTCAGTGGCTCACCTCTGCTAAAGACCTGGTAATGACTTCCGCACACTCCCCGGCTCCAAAGGTTAGGCATAAATCAGTGACTAAATCCCAGGATGCATTGTTCCTCCAGCTGCTTGCTGGGGAATTTTGTCCATGTTTGATTCCTGCTGCAGATAGCCCAGAAAGCCAGAATTCATCAATGAGCAGCTGAACTGCTCAGGAGTCTACTGAGAAAACATTTCTAGAGCTCCACAAATGAAAACCACTTCTGCCGGGCACTTATTCTGCTCACTGCACTTTCTACCCCATATGTCAAGTTGTCACAGTACCCACTTGCCAGCAGCTGCCTGACCCTGCTTGGGTGGTGGCAGGAGTAAAGCAGGAGAAACACGGAGACAAGCGTTTAAATGAGCAGAGATGTTCTTGGCAGACACGGGCAGAGAACGCAAGACTGGCAGCCTTCAGGCTAGAGAGCTGTGCACTACACCAAGGCCCCAGCTGCGCTCTGTGGACCGTCCCAGAACAGCCAGCAAATTCGTGCCCTGGAGGAACTCTGACAGACTGCATGGACCACAAAGTCACCAGTATGGAGGGGCTTAGCTTTACCTGGGCAACCAGTGCCACCCCAGCTGTGGTACCCACTGACTGCAGCCTCGTCGTGCCAGCTGACATCCCCTGCTCCAGGACACGTCCACGGGGAGCGCAGACCTCCAGCGCTGCTTGCAGCAGCTCTGCGTGCAGAGCTCCCGGCGGGCTGGTCTGTGCTGGGCATGTGTCCCACCCCAGCCCAGGCACTGCAGCACCAGAAGGAGCCTCGGCTATAGCCCAGAGACATCTGAGCTCAGTAGCAGCATCTGACGACAGATGTGTGTCTTGCAACATCGCTACTGAAGTGTCTTTTCCTTTCAAAGTAGGAATCATTTTCCTTCACGTAATAGTGCAGGCAAATATAATCCTATTAACAGAGCTATTAAACGAAACAATACTTGGCACGCCATGACCTAAAGGAACAATCCACCAGCACCGGCAGCTTGTAAACAGCCTCGTTCCTGAGGCAAAATGGGCATTTCTTATGCCCGAGTGCCCTCCTGGCCAGCACCTTCCCACCCTGCTGCTGCACCAAGCTCTGCAGGACACCCAGTCCTTAAATGTGTGGGAGGGCACTGAAGTAAAAAGCTGGTGTCTGCATAAAAACTGTCTTTCCTGAGATGAGTGGGCCCCTTTCCATCCCACTATCCAAGCCTCTAAATCAAATTTACTCCCTAACCCAATTAGCATTCACTCAAGTTTACACCAAGGCAAGGCTTGGATCTTTGTTGGCATGTCTGCAATGGCTCTCATCTCTCGGGTTTAGAGCTCTTCTGCTCCTCCACACATCTGAATTCCCACACATCTGAATTCCCAATCCAGCCATGCCTGAATTGAAAGACTGGGCTCACATCTCTTTTCAGTAGGCCTGTCAATTAAAGTTCTGCCTTCTGGTCTGGTCTCTTGACTGAAGCACTTCCAATTCTTGGCCACTCCTCCACAAAAGAACCTGTCCCTTCTCTGCCATTGCTTGCAGCTGTGGCGGAGTATGACAGCCTTGCCTTGGGAATAGATAAATCCTAGGATGCACAGGTACTCCATGTACAGCCCCGGGCACTGGCTTCCTCTCTGTAACCCTGAAAATAGCTGTCATTTCCATGGTGCTGCAGCAGCAGAAGAGCAAGGAGAAGAGTTTGGGCTGGGGAGCCATTTGTGGTGGCAGAAAGTCTTTCAGCACCATGAAAGGATGCATTTATCCCATGGGGCACTAAACAGCAAAGGAGGAACCCATGGAGACTAGACACAATGTTGTTGACCAAATACTGCCTTCTGATTGCTCCTCAGAGCTACCCACCCAGCAGGAACTCTACAGATCTACGTGCTGTGTAAAGCACTTGTCTCTGGCCTCCCAGCCCTGCCGGGCTCCCCAGTGGTTCCACGGAGAACAGGCACTCTTGCCTGTCTAGGCTCTGCTGACTCCCTTCCCCTGCAGTGAGCTCAGAACAAAACCAGAGCCATCGCCCTTCCTCTCTGCCTCTCTGTCTCTCTCTCTCTTTAGCCCTGCCTTTGTAGCTGCGGATGAGCCCGGAGTGCCGCTGCCCTGGGTGTGCAGAGGCATCCTCTCATCTGTCCTTTCCACGCAGCGCATCCCTCAGCCCCTTGCTGAGCAGCTGTTCTCTCTGCGGGATGAGATCCGCTGCAGACGATGCGTTGGCAGAGATCGTCCACCAGACGGGTGAGGGATGTTTTCTCATCATCCCAAGCACTTCTGCCGGTTCCAAGATGAGAAGCGGAGGTGTTTGTCCAAGTGACATCCTTGGCTACATTCTGTGTTGGAGCTGGGGTTTCCAAAGAGATGCATCATCCTACCACTCTGCACTGGGAGGAGATCTGCTCCAGTCTCACCAACACGTGGAAATTGGATTCCTCTTGAAGCAGGAGAAAGACAACCCAAACCCCACTAGTCACTTTTCAATACATTTGTTATGGTATATTACCTTAGAAACCTTTGCAAAACCAGTAATGGTCACAACCCCAAACCCATTTCCAATGGACAGTGTGAATCCCAAAAGAGTCCCAGTATGAAAATCTGGGCTTGAGAAAATGCCATATTAAGTGGCATGGTGAAAATTACTCTTTGTGTCTTGACTCTTGCACAGCCCAGCTACTTCATATTTTCTCTCAGTCAATTTGGCTTTCCTTGTTGTTTCATTTTATGGGAAGATTTTGATCATTGCTGGTTTATATCTCCCTTGTCTTCTTTTATGAGGAAAATGTATTGGAAATTCCCCCTTACACAAAATAAAGGGAAGCAGTGACAAATGGATCTCAAAGGATGAACTGATCAGCTGCTTTCTCAAGGCTTTCATCTGGCCAGAGGCTGAGATAAAGCTAAGATGAGCAGCCCAGCACTAAAACACTTCACAGGATCTGATAGGAGGAAGACCTACAAATCTGCCCCTATCAGAAAGTACAATCAAATTACAGGAATTCACTCAGGTAAACAAATAATCCCCAAATGTGTCCAGATATGCACAGGGTGATTCAATCCAACAATAAATAGACCAGACACATCTCCAGCCACTTAAACTGACCACAGCACTTTTCACTGCCCACCCTACCCCTCCCCCGAATTCCCGGAATAACAGACATTCTGCGTTGTTCAAACAAACAATATTTATTTTATTCTTACGTAAAATTGTACAGATTCTGCAGATACAAACACGGGTAAACATTGCCTCCTGTCCCCAGTGCTGCAATGCACAGCAGAGTCTCAGGGAGAGGAGGGCCACAGGGCCTGCACTCACCTCCCAGCTCTGCCAGACTTTCCCAAACAGCTTCACAGTGGTCAAGCATCTTGGGATTTGGTCTCCATCAGACCGAACACCCAAAGCCGACGTCACTTTAACACATGTCAACACAACCCAGTTTTCAAAGGTGTTGAGCTACAGTAGCTGTAACCAGCATTCCCAGCCTTCAGCAGCCAGGCCACTTCAACTTATGTAGATAAATATTTTAAAATATTGACAACAAACATTCTGTGTTTAGTCACCGGGAAAGTGAACAAGACAGTTTTCCAAGCTGAAAGGCTGAGTTAGACTTGGTGACAGCGAACAGGGGACAGAAAGAAGCACAGAGCATTACAAAATCAAGACAGCAAGTGCATATGCTGGCTTCAAGAGGCTGATTTATTTGTGTTTTAGTGAAAGCATTCAGAAACTTACATCTTTGCCTCTTCACAGATGGTGCTAAACCAGATTGTCCTGCTGGAACCATTACTGACAGTATCACTGAATCATCTCCATTAATCCCTATGAGGAGGCAGAGGTAATTCTGGAAGGCTGGTGCAGGGCAAAACCCAGAGGGACTCATTTTGTACTTTATAAACACTTTTGAAAAGCTGAGTTCCTGCTTTGAGCCTACAAAGCCAAAGAGCAGCTCTGACCAAGGGTAGGAACAAACTCTACCCAGGTTTCTGCCAGGAAAATTCATGCAACTTGGTTTCACCTTTCAACCAGCACTCTGGGAATTCACTGGGGATGAGGATCTAAGCTCAGTCTTTCCACAAACTCATCAACCCCAGGAGCAGGGAAAAATCATGAGAAAAAGTGCTACTTGCCAGTCACACCACAATTCTTTGCTGCAACAGCAGCTGGAGGAAGCAAAAAGAACAAGACTGAAGAACCAGTCATCAGGGGAGGTGATGAAATAAAGACCAGTAAAGAATACATCTAATTGCTCCCCAATGCAGGCCAACCCTATAGGAGAGTGAAGGCTTCCAAAGCATCTTCCTAGAGGTTATGCACTTCCACACTTGTTCTCTGAGTATGGACTTACTCGGCCAAAGGGTGGGAAACCCACTTCAGTTTATTACATAAGTCCCAACTAAAAAGGGAGAGCCTTTCTGCCACCCTCTGTGAAGCCAAGGGCTGCAGAGCCCCTGGATTGCTCAGCACTGGCAGGCAAAGGGCAGAAGGAATGTTTGAACAGCTGATTTTTGAGTGGCACTGGGAATTTGCCACTTCCTTCCTTTGTCCTGCAGGGTTTGCAGCTCTCTGAAAACCCTGGGAATGAAGGAATCTATGATGCTCAGAAGTCTTAAGGATTTTGTCTCCTCTGAAGCACTTTACTATCAAAGTTACTTCACTACCCAAAAAAGTGAGACCTTCTAATGAATCTCAGATCCTACAAGTCATTGCAACGTTCCCCCTTATCAAACCCTATTTTATGACAATGGGTAAACCAATTGCCATGTTAATAATATATTCTGGAAGAGGACATAGCAGAGGGGGTAAGATTTTGAGAGCTGCATCCACCAAGAGCACAACAGTCAAAAAACCCTCTTATCTGCCCTAAGTCTATTCACACGCTGGTCCATCACCCGTGTAGGTCTCAGAGCTGCACACCCCCCAAAGCATCACAGGAACAAGTGATGGACTCTCCTGGACTTCCTTCTGCCTACAGCACAAGATGGCTCCAGAACCTGGACTTAAGAAAAAGCTTTACATCCGTCAGTCTCTGGGGTTGGAGATACACCCACTGGAAAGAGCTTGGAGAAACAGCAATAATTTCTGGGGAGAACTGTACTGTTACCAGGGTGCAGGTTTATTCTGGGAATATCTCAGAGCTCCAAGGCAGCTCTAAATTCAAGTGGGACTGTGTAGATCCAGTGTGTTTACAGCACACACAGATAAGGCAGGTAAAAGAAGGGTTTTTAGATTGGAAATTCTTCCCTGTGAGGGTGGGGAGGCCCTGGTAGAGAAGCTGTGGCTGCCCCATCCCTGGAAGTGCTCCAGGCCAAGCTGGACAGGGCTTGGAGCACCCGGGGATAGTGGAAGGTGTCCCTGCCCGTGGCAGGGGTGGAATGAGGTGAGCTCTAAGTCCATTGCAATTCAAACCACTCTGGTATTCCATGAAGAGCTCAGCCTGTGCTCTGGAGGCAGCAAGGGACAGTGCAAGGGCTCTGCAGAGCTGCTGGAAGTCGTGCCCACATCCCACATTGAGAGGACACAGTGCACTGAGTGGTGAAGGTAGATGGTGTCCAAGGGCAGTCAAAGGAAGAATTAGAAAGTCTGGCTGAGAGAGACTATGTTTAGCACAGGACAGAAGAACAATCCATTTGCAATCCTCATCAGCTACAGATCCAACATGGAACTTTTTGTAAATCATCTCAAGCTTGACTTATGGTGCTGCCAGCATCTTCTCTCTGTAGGACAGCCCATAAACACCAAAAAGAAGCCCAACCACCACAGAGAAGGAATTACTAAAGAACAGGAGAGTCACTCTGAGAGCAGCCATCTAGTCAAACTCTAATTACCAAGCAACAGCAGCACTGGATGGATGCTCACACCAGGAGCCCCAGGATGTTTTCAGCCTCAGCTCAACTCCAAAACCACATTATCCAGGCAACTAGGGTATGATCAAAGCCTTTCTCTAGCAGAAGTTCATGTTTCCCCAGCTAAGTATGGGCTGAATTGGCAATGCTGGCTCAAGCGTCTCTGCAGGCAGATTTCTCTACAGCCTGAAAGGACCTGGGTGCCTGTTCCAAACACTCTTACCCATATTGTGAGCTGCAGGTGTGCATGTCAAAAGTCTGGGGCATGTGGGGGTTGGTTGGTTGTCTAGGGGTTGCTTTAAGTTGCTTCTCTGCACCTGTGTCACTTCCCTAGGCACACGGAGGGGAGGGAGTGTGTGAGTGACACGGAGCGAGGAGTGCCTGCAGACAGTTTGGTGACCAGACCTCTCCCAGAACCCTCACTCCATCTCTCTGCTGGTTACAAGCTCTCAGCTGCCTCAAAAACCGAGAGTGAAACCCCAGCCCACCAAAGCAGGGCACGGCTGAAGTGGCAGGGGAATTGCTGAGCACCACAAGAGGCCCGAGGACTTGCACAGACACGAGGGAGGGCAGGCCCTGGCCCAAACAAGAACAGGGGCTACAAGCAGCGAACAGATCCTGACAACAGCCCCCTTCTGAGGACCTTCCTTGTGCCAGTGAGGACTTCGTACAGCTAGCAAGGGTCCCATCTGTCCTCCCATCGCGTTTGGAAGCTCCCTCTCAGTTCAGCAGACAACCAGGAGAGCATTCCTTCTCCTTTCTGCAGGGAATCATAACTTGGCCGTCATCTCTCACCTGGGCTGCCAAACACTCCCGGTCCTGTGTCTTCTCCAGCCAGATAACATTCACTTTATGCAAAGTACAAAGCCAGGCCCAGGTTCACTCAAAGTTGTCTCATTTTCCTTTCCATTATTTGCATGGCCAAATCCTCTGAAACTCATTTTGCAGAGCCAGAGCTGAGCCACCCCCAAGCCCTCAGTGCATGTTGACCCTCTAGGCTTGATAGCAAAGCTATATTTGGGGTTTACAAAACCTGTTCTGTGCCAGGTGAGGTGAGAGGTGGAGAGCTGACGCAGGGCTCTGTCTTAAGCTCAGTAAGAGAAGTCCAGCAGTAAATCCCTTAATTAAACAGCTGCTTTAATAAGACAGAATTAAAGAGAAATATTGATAGTGAGTAAATTTGATATCCCTTCAGATGCTGGGAGCCCTGCATTTCTGCATCATCCAACAGAGCCCAGGTGGATGTTTCTACAAGGCTGCACAGATCCTGTCCCTGGAGGAAATCTCCTTTTTGGTCATCTAAGCTACATTTTCTTACAAGAAAACCATTCACCACGTGTATTGCCAAACGGAAGGGATGCTCACTGCCACACAGGCAGTGCAATCACAGATTCCCCACAGGCTCCTGCGTTACCAGGAGCTGGCTGTGCCTCTCCTGCAGCCACGGGATCTGTGACACAGCCCAGGGCCATGCTGGCCACCCCACACAGCCTAGCACGGGTCACTCTGTCGTGGATCACTGACTCTCCACGCACAGTGGCTCCCGATCAGGATCACTGCATTCACCCCTTGATCCACATGCAGTTTTCCTGTCCAAAGGAATGATAAGTTACAGATTATGTTAATAACATACAGGTTTCCCAAGCCCTAAGGACGAGGTGCAGTAGAGCATACATGGCACATTCAAAACCACTGACTCCTCCAAGACAATGTCTTCTGCAATGCTCCCAACACAAAACCCAATGTGTAACCAGCCGTGTGCAGCTGGGTTCGGGGCATTTCTGACGAGCTCTGCTGAGCTCATTTTATGAGGATCGTACTGCAATTTACATGTTCTTTTGGAATTTCATTTGTCTTTGGTTGAATTTTCCATTTGCCTAAACATGCCCAGCGGGATGTGAGGATGCCCACACAATTCTTGTAACGTTACACCTGAGTGACAATTCCCACAGCTCTGCTCAGCCACCTCCCCTCCTGCTCCCACTTAGCTGGCAGTGGACGATGGACCATCGCCTCTGCTCCCGGGTTTGTGTGGGCAAGGGTGACCACAGGCCAAGCAGCTCAGAGCACCCAGCCCTGCCCCGGTCCAGCGGGCATCGCTCCTCCAGCTCCCCTTGGGCACAGCCCTGCACTGCAGAGCTCAGCTGCATCATTCCAACTGGATGAATAAGGGCACCTGGATTAAATATCGAGAAGAAATTCTTCCCTGTGAGGGTGCTGAGGCTCTGGCACAGGTTGCCCAGAAAAGCTGTGGCTGCCCCATCCCTGGAAATGTTCAGGGCCAATCGGGACCATTGGAAGGTGTCCCTGCCCATGGCAGGGGGATTGGAATGAGGTGAGCTTTAAGGTCCCGCTCAACCCAAACCAGTCTGTGATTATATGACTCCAACATTCTATGGTTCTATCTCTCTTCCACTGTCCAAAGCAGACACCCTTCCTGAGGGTATTTGCTTTACTCAACAGTGTTAAGTTTTTCTAAGAAAGAAGGATGCATGGAGTCACATATCAATCTGAATTTTGATCTCATTTGTCCAAGCCTAACAATGACAAGAGCAGTTTCACAGTCCAGGATGCCCAGAAGAGCTGCTGGGCAGCCTCTCCACACTGGGAGTTTTCTCTCCAAACCAGGACACCACAGTTGCACCACTCTGGCCTGGAAATCTTAACAAAGCCTTTTTCTTCTGGAGGAAGCCAGTGTCAGTCTCAGGCCGGGATCCTTTTGAGTTCTAACAAACCTGGGTCCTAAGGTAAACTGAGAGGTTTTTTTCCAGTGAGAGGGACAAAAACCAGTGGTTTTTGCATATTTGTACAGTTCACAAAGGAGCGACAGCATTAAAGCCCTGCTATGTTTTAACACCAGTACTCAATAAGGAAGAAAAAAACAATTTTTAACTGATCATTCAAATATATCTGAGTCATCCTCTCCTTTGCGTAAAAGTTGCTTCTAATCCTGACATCCGGGGCAGAGCTCTCTGATTCACCCACATCCCCTTTGCACTCACCAACTCTCCAAGTGCTGCGATCCCTTTGCTCCAGTCTTGCTCGAGGAGCCAAGCCACACTTTGTTCACATTTCACCTCCTTACAAGAATTCCCCCAGAAGGAAAGCTCAGCTGCTCCATACCAAAAGGCAGAAATCACCTTAAGTAACCTGGCTTGGGATCAGCCAATGAGACACAGCTGTTTTCACTTGACTGTGCATCTCAAGGCACACAAGACAAAGAGATTTCTCATCACATTCAGCTGTGGAACATGACCAAAGCTCAGTGTGCTGAAGCCTTGGTGCTCATCTCAGCTCCTGCTCCTTGACAACAAAGTGAACCATGCAAAGGGCACACACATGCACAAACACATCAGGCACTGGGTCTCAGATCAGCCTCCCTTGAATCGATGGGACTTCCCAGAACATCTGCTTCCTATTGGAGCAGGTCCCTTTGCTTTCATTGACAGAAGGCTAATAGCCCTCTGGTCACACCTTACCTGGAAAATGTGCCATTGGGAAAGCACACAGAGAATTTTCTGCTGCCTTTTTAGGCAACTAAAGCAACTGGAAGCAAGAGGCAGCCAGCAGTGGTGAGCACACAAGCATCTGAGAACCATTTGAATTAAAATTGCAAGCAGAGTCTGTGTTGTTATCCCCCAAGTTCCAGTCAAGCAGAATCCAAAGGCTTCTGAGTACAATGAACATGGAGGCACCACAGGCCCCAAACCACATCATCCCAGAGACCACGGGCTTGGAGCAGGGTATTAGAGGATGGGGCTCGGCAGACAGACACATTCTGGAGTTAATGTGGTTTTCATGGTGTCACCACCAGAAAAAGCAGCAAGTTCAAAACCAGCACAGATCACTGTGGCCACTGTAGGTTTGCCATGGAGGCAGCAACTTCGAAAAAAGCCCTCCTCCCCCAAGCAGGGTGGCAAAGCATGCAGGCCTCCCCCAGACCCAAGGGTGACACAATCACAGATTCTGCCATCACAGATGGGGAAGGGACCACAGTGGGCTACCAGGCCCAACCTCCTCAAGCAGGGTTTCAAGCAGTGGCCTTCTGTCCAGAAAGTGCCTCGGCTCAAAGCCTCTCTGCTGCCTTGGGTGGATGCTCTTGCTGCATCCAGGGACGTGTCATGGATACCTGCATGGATACCTGCTGGGACCACCCTCTGCTGGAGAAGGGCAATCCTCCCACCTGGCCACTGAGCCCAGGGCTGCAGCCATCACTCGCCCCGTGCCAGACTGAGTTGTTGTGACTAACAGCTACTGACGTCCAGTCAATCTCTGGGAGCCAGTTCAGCCATGAAAGGCAAGGATCTGCTCACTGTGAGTCACGGTGGGGCAGAGCAGGACCAGCTGCCCCAGAAGTAGCCCACAAGTGGAACTGTTCACACGTGCAAGCTGAAGGCACTTTGTGATTTACACTGAAAGACTTCTGCTCAGGTACAGACTCAGGAAACAAGCCAGGCACAGGGGACATTTCTCGTCTTTGGTTACAACCATTCAAAACAGCTATGCTTTTTGGAGATGCTGAGCCAGCTGAAAGAAGCTTCAAGGCTCTTTGTTGACACTCAGATACTGTACAGGTAAAGTCTTCATTGCACACAGCCAGGGCACCACGTGGATCTAGTGCCATTTAGTCCGGAGCCTTTCCAGAGGAGCACAGTGCCATTCAGGCTGATGTGCTGCTGGAGTCCTGCCCGGGGCTCCCATACAAGGCCCACCCTGACATGCAGCAGCACCAGCCCAGTTGCCCTCCCCAGCCCCTGGTACCAGCCCAAGCCCATCCCTGTCCTGTGTCCCCAGCCCTGCACCCCCTGCCCTGTGCCAGGCTCCTTCTCTGTGCAGCGAGCACAGCTGCGTGTGTTTAGCTCGCCCAGAGTGGCACTGGGGGTGGAACAATGACCTTTCCCATGAAACCGTATGGGAAACGAAATTCCCTCTTTCAAAACTTTGTCATGTCTCAACTAGCTGCTCTGCAAGTAATTTTTACAAAAGGAGGAGGGAGCTGTCAGCTGAGACCTGTCAGTGACCGAGAGTACAAATCACACCACCTCCCCAAAGCCATGGAGACAAAAGCACTTGGCACGGCGAGTGCCAGCCCCGCTTCCGCGGTGCCAGGCTGCCCGGGCCGCCTCCTCCAGCGGCTCCTCCGAGCAGCCCAGCCGGGCGGAGCTGGCAACCAGCGTGACAGCGGCAGGGGAGGGCTAGGAAATCAAAGAAGGGCCACTTCCACGCAGAGCAACATTCCCGTGCCTGGAAGCAAGCAGGAGCTTGTGCCTGGAAGCGCGTGTCCCGTCCAGCCTGCCCCGCGAGCGGAGCGCGCCCGGCGCTCCCGTGCGCACCAGCGGGGTCCAAGGGATGGGTGAACATCAGCTCCTGCCCCGGGGGGAAAAGCCTCCCACAAAAGCTGCGCCTCGGGGAGGTCTGGCTCTTCGCCACCTCTGGCCGAAGCAGCGAGGCTAAAAGCCTCTTTGTCTCCGTTAGCAAGGACCCCCAAGCACAGAATTTGTGACCTTGGAGTAGCAAAGCTGAGTGCTCATAACTGCGAGCAGCACTGTTAGGAGACACTGGAAGACAGAAAAAACCTCTGTCACAGGAGATGTAAAAACAAAGGAGAAGAGAATATTACCTGCATAGGAGAGGTCTGTGAGGGGATTTCCCATAGCATCGTGCTCAGCCTCTTGTTTCAAAAGCATGTGTTGAACAGGGTAAGAAGTGTTTCTCTGCAGTGAGATAAATCCATGCCGAGAAAAATCACCACCCACAGCTTCATCTGAGCTCTGGGCTGCTGCTCGTGGCATGCTGACACTTCCATATCTTGGAGAGATCTGTCACTTCAAAGTCACACTGACATATGAGGAGTGAAAGGCAGGAACAGCCTCACGTTTGCACATTGCAGCTAAATAAAGCAAGTTGCCAGGATACATTTTCTGCTCTCCAAATACGCTGCTGAACATGGTCCAGGTGTGCAGAGACATTACACACAACCATTATCACTGTGATGAATCCACTGGTCATTGACACACTGAGACCTCTTTCCTCTGCCAGGTTCCCACTGGATTTTGTCCCACTACTTCCATCCCAGTTACCCACACACAGACCATAGAAGTAAGATCCCTTTCTAGCCCCCAAATGGCTTAGGACTGGATTTTCCCAATCATCCAACAAAAATACCTCAACGCATTCCTGTGTACTTATTCATTAAGATGCTCCTGCAGAAGTTGGGAGTCTTGTACTAGACTTTTAGAGGTTGGTGGCAGAAAATTCTGTTATGGTAAGGAGAGGACATGCCCTTTAGCCTAGACTTTTCCCTGTTCTACAGCTCTCTCTTTAGCACTAAGTACTTGTGCGTGGTTTTTCCCTTTTTTAATGGGTTCTTTTGGGAGAGATTTATGAACTAAAGGAATTCATAAAGCTTTAGAGACTCTCTTTAACAGGTGCTGTAAAAAGCCTTGTCAGTGCTAACTGGAGGCACCAGCAAATCCTCTTCCTTCAGGTGAGCAGCTGTAGGGACGAGGTCCTGTTCCTGCAGTGAGCAGGGCAGGATGACATCTCGTGGTACTGTCACCTTGAGGTTCATGTGAGATGCCCCAGACAGGGAACGAATCAGTTCTGCATCAGATCTCAGCTCTGCTTGCTACAACAGCATCCTTAAACATGGGCCCAAAACCCCCCCTCAGCACCTTAGCTGAGGTCCCAGAGCCCCAAGATGTGGGTCTGCTCTGAGGGGAGCCACGGTTACACATTTAGACTCTTTGGAGGTGTTCTAGACTCAACTGGGAATCTCCAGCAAGGGATTTGGGAAGCAAAGTTTCCAGGTGGTGGCCTGAAAGGGAGATTTGATGAAAACAACAAAGGCTTTGGTGCTTGCAAAAACTAAGGAAAGAGATTATCCAAGGCTTGTATACTTAAATGTATCCAAGCCTTAAATGTATCCAAAATTTTTAAATTTTAAAATATAAAATTTTAAATTTGGAAAAAAATATTTTGAATTATCAAATGGGAAACAAGTTAAACATCTCCTCAAAACCTTGGCTCTCATCCACTACACAACTCACCATGGAAAGTTTCTCCCCCTCCTCCTAGAAGGCTCTTTCCCAGGCCCCTTCTCCACCCAGGACTTTGATTTCTCTTCACACTGTGCAGTCAAGCTCTAAGCTTGCCCCCTTCAGTTCACTCCATTTACTGTCCAGAAACCCGAGAAAAGTGCAGTCACATCCCTTTCTACACATCACGATCTTCCGTCTGTGCCAGCCAATTTACTCCAGAATCTCTTCTGGCACCTCTCGTGTCTTTTCCACTCATGCCTTCCCCTTCTAAGGGCCCTCAGAGGTCGCCCACAGGGGTCTCTAACAAGCCAGTCCCATTCAGAGGAGCAGCCTGTGGTCCCACCACCCTCTGCAGCTCTTCACAGTCTCCCCACATAGTCCCTGTGGGGTGGGGTGGGGATCTGGCATGTCACCAGCCCATGTGGGTTAGGACAACTTGCATGATCCCACCCAAGTGGAACAAGTGGGCAAGTGCCTTCCTGCCAGCTTTTTCCTCCTAAGCTGCTGTAGGAAGCCAAGGAGTGCTGTTCTCTTCCCTCTGTACCTCCCACAGGTGAGAACTTCCATAGTGGATCAGACACCTTTTATGAGTAAAAAAACATTACAGGAGAGCCAGTGGTGAACATCCTCCTCCCATTTCTGGGGGTTTGCATAGGCTCATAGTTAACACCTGAACTGGACTAAGAAAAAACAGTCAGAGGATATTTTCCATCTTGTCCAGTGGCGTGGCCTTTACTGCAGGGTGTGAAGACAAAGGCTGCGTGTGCCAAACCAGCAGGGTCAGCTGTCAGCGATGAGCTTTCCCCAGAGGTGACACACCTTCATCCATTCTCATCTCTGGGTTCCTGACCCCAGTTCAGCCAAAAACTTGCACCCAGTCCATGGAATTCACTAGTGCAGAAGGAGCTCATAGAGAGCATTCCAGAGAGGACCAAGGGAGAGCAGAGAGATAGAAGGTGCTGCAGCTGTTCACTGTGACACCGCTGTCCAGTAAAGCCAAAAACAACTCTCCACCTAACCAGGAAACTGTCCTGAGGACCGACTGCAGTGCTCATCCCAGATGAGACCTCCCTGAGGCAAGTCAGGCTCCACTGGCCCCAGTGCTCATTAACAGTTTCTTCTAAGATAAATTTCTAGGTGACTTTCTTCTCACACTCAGCACCCACACAACACACCAAAGTCAATAGAGCCACTGAAAGAGGGACTTGTGCCCAACCCTACAGAACAATTTCTCAGTGTCTCAGCTGTGTACCCATTTCAGCCCTGTGCAGCCATCTGGGAGGTCACAGAATCCCAGAATGGTCTGGGTTGGAAGAGACCTTAAAACTCATCCAGTCCAACCCCCCTGCCATGGGCAGGGACATCTTCCACTAGGCTGCTCCAAGCCCTGTCCAACCTGGACTTGGACACTTCCAGGGATGGGACAGCCACAGCTTCTCTGGGCAGCCTCTGCCACGTCCTCTCCATCCTCACAGGGAAGAATTTCTTCCCAATCTCTAACCCAAACTGGCCCTCTGTCATTGTCAAGCCATTCCCCCTTGTCCTGTCACACCAAGCCCTTGTGAAAAGTCTCTCTCCCATGCAGACATGGGAAGAGGGATGCTGAGGCCAGGAGCAGAGAGAATACCACAGAGATGTTGGATTGGACTCACAGCTGGATGACAGAGATATTAACATGTTGACAACCTTGTCAGCCCAGAAGTGCAACAAAATGAGATTGTTCACTCTGACACTCCTCAGGACAGCTCCCACCTGTGTTGTTTGCCTCAGGACTGGCCTCTGCAGAGTCCCCACATGCTCCATTCCTCTCTCCTGCCAAGCTGGTGGCTGGGGAAGGGGTTTCCAGACCTGCATCCTGACATCTACAGAATAACTGCATCTCTGTATAAACCACATCTGTCTGCCAGAGCCTTCCTGAGGTAACAGCCTCTCCTCAATCGTAAGGGACCTACAGAGCAGACCATCTCCTCCCCAATGGTGTCTTCTGCTTCTTTCTGGTTCCATTCTCAATGGGAGCATCTCTTCTGACACCTGCATTTTCTACATCTTCTACTGCTACTACCCAGTTCAGGGAGCACTTTCCAGAGGCAGACACTGGTACCATGCCAGGTTTGTGCAGAATGGGGCTGTTTGGTGAGATCTCCCCTGGTGGAACTTCTAGCTGGGACAGTGGGACTGTTCAAATCCACTTGATCTCTTCCACCAGGAAACCTCTGATTATAAAGTACTTTACGCTAATTGCATACAAGTGAGTTATAAAAAAAAAAAAAATGCAAAATGTTCTCTATAACACAATTCAGTGTTTTCTACTTTTATAATGTATTTGATGACACCCCCTGGGGAAAACACTCCTGCATGAACAAGTAACGACACAAAGAGGAAAGCCTAAGTAGGGCAATCTGGGTATAGATGATAATTACCAGCACATAAAAATATATCATAAGATATGCTTAAATAACTTCACATGAGGCGGCAGTTCTGGTCTAGCAATTCCTTTACCATGACATAATTTTTGTGTTCATAGGCCAACTGAATGTAGCTAAAAATCTCAGGACCACAGGGACCAAGGAGTCAATGGGGAAGAGTTTGTGTCCTCTCTGCTGTCACACTGTCACTCCATTGAATTTGGCCCTGGAAAGCTGGGGCTAGTTTTCCCTGTGCTGTTTCTTCGTGGCCAGCCAGGCCTCAGTGGTCCATGTCATACTGAATTCCAGATCACCAGATATTCCCTCTTCACAGCTGACTCCTGATACCTTGAAATAAGAGACTGGTCATGGACTGCTTCTATGGGACATGACATCTTCTTTTGGTCTGAGCAAAAGACTCTTGAGCTGAGCTAAAGCAGAAATCATTTATCCAGCCCTCAGGAGTACAGATTCCCCCCACTGTAATGCCCTGAGAGCTTCTGGAACTCCTTGTGGCCTTTGGAGTGGCCTAAAGGGACACATCCTGCAGTAAAACTTGTCACGGTCTCCCTGGCACCGCACCTCATGTGGTACCCAATGAGCAGACACAGCTCAGCATCTGAGGCAGCAGACAGAGCCTGAGACATCTCCCTGCTCAGCAGGACATGCACAGGGTTTTCTTTATATCTCTGAGAATGAACTGAGACTCATCCTCTGCACAGGCACCTGCAGAATGCCCAGGAAATCCAATGGGCAGAGGCAACCTGAGCACTGTGGTCTGCCAGCAGTGGCCCCAGGAGGTGCCACCACAGGCTCAGGAAGTCCTGGGCAGCAGACAAGGCAAAAGAGGCATTGCAAGAAGATGGTGCCTGGGCATGTGAATATTGCAGGAGGCCCAACAAGCAGGCAGGAACCTGAGCTCTCCTGGAGGCAGCACACCAGGCAGGCAGAGTTGTGTTCTCCTCTAAGCTGCTGCAGCTGGGATATGGGGAGAAGCCAGGAACAGAAGACAGTCCTGGAAACGGGGGCTAAGGACAATCAAAGTATTTTTCACCATTGCAGGTGCGTGTGTCTTGCATAAGGGCGAGCTGGTAGGGGTGAAACACAGGTGTCACCCTACATGCCTGAGCACCAGTGCCATGTCCCTCCAACCAAAGCACATATAAACCTGTTCTTCAGGCCTTTGCTTCTGGTACGTAATTTTATGGCTGAGCTATGCTTTAGCTTGAGATAAACCCAGGCTGCCTTGCAGGAGGACTACAAAGCGCTTAATACAAGTCCTGCCATTTTCTGTTGAGACAGCCAGAACCTCCTTTGTTCCACACAGTTAAGGTTCTTCCCTAAAGAGAGACACAGGACCCAAAATCCTTCCTCACATGCTCACACCCACAGTGTAGGTCCCCAACCGTGTTGGGGAGGAGGGGCTCACAGGAAGGGACTAAAGCAAACACTGAGAGCACCTTGACGATCAGCTGGAGACATCTCACTCTGTTCTACCAGATGGGGAGGGGATGTCTAGCAAACAAACAAGAAACCAGACCTTGAGTGCTTCAAATCACTCAAGTTTGAGTTGTTTGCCTCCTGGAATAAACAGCAACAATAAAGTGTCAGTCCTGGGAGAAAAGAATGAAGCTCCTACCCACCTCATCAGCTCCAAACAGCCCCTTCTTGGGCTCAAACCAGCCTGGATCTCTGAGCAATTCTGTCCAAATATTCTGCTGCCCACAGCCAGTCTGAAAAGCATTTTCTACCAGAGTCCCTCTGACACTGTTATCTCCCTTCTGTGCATAACATACACAGTAGAAATAGTGGTGGTTTAATCTGTACTTTCCACTCCTATTGTTCTCTAACGACCTGGTGCAATTATCCCAACTGAACTCTTCTGGCAGAGCACAGAGTCATTCCTGAACTGGCTCTGTCTGTTCCTAGTGGGCTACTGGCCCCATTTTGGAGCATTTTCTCCTGGTGGGGTGTCCTAGGAGCCACTGATCCTCTCAAGAGAGCACATTCAGCAGCTCTGGGCTGAGATGGGAACCACCACTGCTGCCTTGGCAGTGAGGGGAGAGCTCTCCCAAGCATTCCTAGAGCTTCACACCCTGAGATGGAGAGAAACAAGAATACCACCTTCCTTGACAGCAGATAGAAGGGAAAACAATGAAAATCCTTTCCAGGTGCCCTGCAGCAGACAAGCACAGTCACGTTCAGACAGGAAGCTGCACTAGCGACCTGTTAGCCTTGGTGGGGTTCTGTGACTTTGTTTGGGTTTTAATAAGTCACCTTGCCACTCTCCAGACTGGTTTGTTTTGCCTTCTTGTGCCAATAAGCCAGGGGAAAAAAAACCCAAACCCAAATAACAAAACCTTATCAAAAAATATGATCTTTCCCCCCTGGTTTTCTTATTTAAAGCTGCTGAAATGAGGGGGACCAACAGCAACCTCCACACCAGTCTCAGTCCCTGGTTTTGAAGTGAGAAGTGAAGCTGCATTCCCTGGGAGCAGACAGGTAAATGAACTGCCTGAGCAGGGTGCTGCTCAACATCTCAGAGCCAAGAGGTCAGAAGGAGGTTGATCCTTCATTTTCTATTCTGGCAAAACTCCTGTTGTTATCCACAAGCACATGGTGATTCAGGGCCCAGGAGAGGCGTTCCAGGGAGGATTCAACAACAACTGCTCATTGAATTTCAGATTCCTCACGTTGCAGCAGCCTTGTTGCACCTCCTGCACCCAGTGATGGAGATCCCCCACATCCCTGGGGCCCTTGCTGACCCCCATCCCTCCCTCCTGGGGAAGGAGCCTTCAGGCTGGAAGGACACAACTCCACAGGTCTCTGCCACCAGCACTGGGGCAGCACGGGCAGTGTGGGGATCAAACACCACCGCATTCATTTCTGGGCTGCCCTGAAGGCACAGCCCCCACTGCTCCCCAGAACAGCCCCTCACTCTCTGCTGCCATGTGAGCCCCCAGGCTCGGGCACCCTGCATTGGTGGGGGGGACTGAGCACACTGCAGAGTTTACAGAGCTGGAGAGAGGAGTGAAGCCCTTAGTGAGCAGCAGTAACCCAAAGCAGAGGTGCAGGGCACAGATTGTGTGTCATGGCATCCAGAGTACAGGCTGGGATATTAAAGGCAGATTAGGATAATTTCACGTGCCAGATACCAGGAGAGACCTTGCAGTCCAAACATGCTTGAACTTGCTGATAAACCTGTTGCCTTCAGTGGATAACCTCCAAAGCAGGCAAAAAAAGCTGGAGCCACAAAGCAAATGCCAGGCCTGATAACAGGCATTTAATATTTATTAGTGCAGGGTTATGAGCCCCTCTCTCTCCATTTCTAGCTTCACTAAGAGCATCAGCCCTTCTGCAATCCCACCAGGAGAGAGGCCTTTCCCTGGTCAAATGGTTTGTGTCAGGCTGACACCAGACGCCTCCGTGTCTCACGGGAAGGAGCAGTTTTATGGCCAACTGCCAGAATTAGTTTATAACCTGTGGCTGGTACCAGCAATCCCTAGGTCTGATTGAAGGGAAGGTGCCCTGATCTCAGGTCTATGGTTAAGGATGTCAGGAGAAGTGCCTTTTCACTCACACTGCTCTGGAGCAGCTCAGGGTATCGTGTTAACCCCTCCAGCTCACACTGCAAGGAGCATCAGCCCTGCAGTGTGCAGTGAGGAGCTGTGGGGATGCTGGGAAGGGCCTGTGCTATCACTATCCCAGCCTGGGAGTTACACCCCAGGGGGCTCTTTTCATCATAGAATCTGCTCTGCAGCTTCATCCTCCTCCCTGGCCCTGGGCAGTGGTTTCTCTAGACTTCCAAGGCTTGTGGTGGAACACAAGCCTCATCTCCGACCGCCTCAAGAGCCAAACAAAAGTTCATCACTTACACCTACACTAAGATACCAGTCCTCTTTCACACATTTATTGTCATTATTAGATGATCTCATTCCCAGGAACTTAGTGTTATATGATATAGTGATATATAATGTAGTATATAGTGATATTTAGCCAAAGTGGCGTTGAAAGTAACTGCGTCCCTTAGAGGGAGAGCAGCCAAAAAAAGGGCAGGAATTCTCTTTATGTGGAGTCAGGTCAGGGTCAGATTCACCAGCCTGGAGTCTGTGGATCTGAGGGATGGCTCAGATTCCTCGTGCTTAGCACCTTCACAGAGAACAGGATGTCACACAGAGACAAAGAAAGTGATGGACTGAAAACTGCAAGAAGGGTTCAGAAACTTTCAGTCAAGGAAAAAGGAAAGGACAGGGGCCAAAATGGTCAAATGGAATAAGAGAAAATCTATTGGATCAAGTCATCCTAGCAAGCTAAATGGGCATACTTTAAATTTGCTTGGCATCCTGGAAGGAGAATATATTAAGTGCTCATGAAATAAGACGAAACTCAAAGCAAGTAGACAAGTTCTGCTTCAAGGGATGAATGACTTCAAAGGAAGGAAATCCTTCTGGCAAAAGCAAGGCAGTGGCACGAAGATGGACATCCCCGGGACAGACAGCTCCATCTCCTGTGAGTCTTTTGCTGTGGTGACACAGATTGGATTTCTAAAGCCAGTTGCTGGCACACAAGAACTGCACATAGAAGCATCTGGTAGCACAAAGGTCCCCACCAATATTCCAGTCTCCACTGTATCCAAGATGCAAATGGAGATGCCCTGTAATCACCACTCTCTAGGATACTGGTCTGGATATCCTCTCACAGTGTATCCCGGCCTGGCCCAGCAGGTTTTCAAAGAAAAAGTGCAGACAGGAAAAAAGAAGGATTTTTATTATCTCTACTCCCTCACAGAAAATAGAGAAGCCTTTCTGATCCACTAACACCAGCACAGCAGCTCATGTCTTTGCTGATCCCACAGAGCTGAACATCCCTTCATTCCAGCCTCATATCCGCTACATTGAATTAAAAACAGGAGCACCAATGCAAGGAAAAAACCCCTCCAGTTGTGTTTGTATGCATTTCTTGGATAAAGGGTTTCACCACAGCCCTCCCATGGCAACCAGGGTCTATGATTGTGCCACCTGATCTAGACATCTTCACGTCAAGCATCCTGCAATCCCCCAGCTCGGTTAGAGGGACCTTGAGCAGTTTTCAGTGCCATAAGCCAGATGTCAGCACTCTCTTGAGCACCGAGATGCATACAAGGAGCCCAAATACCCTGCAGGTCATCTGGTCAGCACAGTGGAAGGACCATGGTTTGGTGGAGTGATGTGTGTCAGCTCTACAGCAGCCACTCCATTCCACAGGGTAAACCGGGAAGGGGAGAACTTTCAAGTATTCCTCATACAAAGGATAATAGGATACTAAAAAANCTAAAATAAAGCCTGGGAATTTTGCACGGGTGGCTGTAGCAGTAGTACAACAGGTCCAGAAAACAGGAAAGGGCTGATGGAGGAGTCCCACATGCCACAGAAGGAACCTTGCATCACTTTGCCAAATGCCCCGGAGATGCCAGCTAAAAATAAACAGGAGAGCTTTATAAGTGATCAGAATTATGATTTACTAGGGGCAACAGATTGTCTGAGAGAACTCAAACTGAACCCAGAAAAGTATCAGCCTGTTCTGGGAGAACAAGGAATGCTGTTTGTGCGCTGTGAGGCCACGGGCATGGGCTGCAGGGAGAACAGAAAACTCAGACCTACAGAAAGTCCCATCAGGGCAAAGAAGCAGCTCTGGGGACAAAAGGACAGTCTGGAACACACTGAGGAGGATCTGCTGGGAGAGGAACACTGCAGACCCACGCTCAGCAGTGACTCAGTGTGGAGGACTGGGGAGAACACAAACATGAAAGGCAACATGGGTGAGGGTGACTGAGCCAAAAGGATTGGGGAGCCTTCAGAGGGGCACAAGAAAAGTTAAAATGCTGATTTCAGAAAGGCAAATAATCATAAACCCTGAGCTTTTTTAGGAATGTCTTGGAAGGCTGAACTACAGAAACAAAGAACAGCAACAGATCGACTAGTTTGGTGAAGAGCAGGGCCTTGAACAAACTCTCGGACTGCCAGGGCAAGGCAGAAGGAAAAGAAAGGGACCAATAAGCTGAACCATGAGGTCCTTGTGGAGTGCAGAAGGAGGAATCAACACCAGGCTGGATTACAACCACCAACAGCTAAAAGCAATCTCACCAGCACAAAAGAACAAAACTGAAAGGGCAAGACACTGAGCTCTGGAGGAACAGTGAGGGTGGAAAACTGTTCTTAGTCCATCAGTTGAGAGAGAGAGACATGACATGTCCACCTCTCAGAGCTGGAAAGCTCAGATCAGCTGTCTTGGATACATGAAGGAGGTCACAAAGACTGCTGTGAGACAACAGCAGCAGCTGGTGCAGCACAGCTATTTATCAGTGTCTACAAGACACTAATTTAACTCTCAGACACAGCAAGAGCAGAGTAAGGAGTACTCTTCTGTGGGAAGAGTTTCCAATGAGATGTGCCTGACATCTCAAGGCACTGATGCAGGATTCTAGGTTTTGGGCTCCAGAGACAACCAAGTAGGCTTTGAAGGTCACAGAGAGGGCAAATGAAGTGGAAAATAGGAAGAAAATGGAAGAAAATAAAATCTGGGCCTATACAGACCCATTAGATTAGCTTTTGCTACCATAAGCATGAGATGCAAGCAAGGAAGGGTGCAGGAACAAATACAACTCCTTCAGACAACCCAGCACTCTGGACAGCCAGGCAAAAGAACTTTGTAGATGAAGAGAAAACAACAGTTATCATTTCTTGATGTTAGTAAGACTTGTGACATTTGTTTGGTGACAATCTTCTGGGGTAGTTAAGGGAGCTTCAATGTCTGCATGATGGGAAGACATCTAGAAAAGGCGTGTTCAAAGAGCAGACACAAATGGCTTGCTGTCTGATGGAAGATCATCAAGTGAGTGATCACAGAATGAAGTTTGGGTCAATCCTAACTAGCCTTTCTCCTCACAGCCAGATAACAGAAGATGCCAGCACAGAAGAAGCTGCCAGAATATCACAGGACAGGTGCTGGATTCAGACCAATCTCAAGGACTTGGGAGATGCAGTCAGGAAAAAAATAAGGAACAAGTGAGTCAGGGCAGTCATTGCCATGGGCAGAAGAAGGGACAAAGAAGGGCCTAGAGGGAATTGTGGGTCACAGCCTGCACAGGATCCATGTGCAGTGATGGATACAGGGGATGAGGTGCAGGAGTCCCCATGGGTTTTAAATAATTCCACAGATGGAGACTCAACATCCTCTCTGGGGAAGTCGTGCCAGAGTTTGATCACTCTCACGACAGAAAAGGCTTTCATTCTGTTCCAATGGAACTCCTGCGTGCCCATGGCCTCTGGTCCTGTCACTGGGCACTGCTGGGAAGAGTCCAGCTCCTTCCTCTTCATTGCCTCCCATCAGGTATTTATAACACAGATAAGGTGCCCCTGAGCCTTCTCTCCTCCAAGCTGAATAGACCCAGCTTCTCAGCCTTTCCTCATAAGAGAGGTGCTTCAACCTTCTGAACACTTGGGAGTCCAGTTTGCTTAAGTGGTCTGAGCCTGAGGGTTAGTCCTCCTTGCCCCAGACATTTCCCCTGGACTCAGGGGTTTGTGACTGCTGAAGTGTGATCTTAACAAAAGCAAAGAAGGCTTTTGTAAAAAGCCTTAAAAACCAAGTACCTCAGCTTTTCCACGTCTGTTGTCACCAGGTCCCTGGCATTGTTCAGCAGCAGGCCCACACTGGGCCTCCTTTGCCCTTTGCTGTTTAGGTACTTGCAAAATCCTTTCTGTCACCCTTCACACTCCTCACCAGATTCAACTCCACGTAATCTTATCCCTGCAAAAGCAGACCACAGCTCCGTACTCCTCCTTCATCATCTGCCTCTGCTTCTACCTCCTGTCTGCTTCCTTTATGTCTAGTTTGGCTACAAACTGCTCATCCACGCAGGCCTTTGGTTAATCTCAGTTCTATGCCTTTGACTTTGCACATTTGCTGCTTCATCACATCCTCTCACCTAGGTGAGGTCTCTTGAGGGAGACTGGCTGCATTCACACAATCATGGAATATCCTGCACTGGGAAGGACCCACAAGGATCATCAAGTTCAGCTCCTGATCCTGCACAGAACAACCCCAACAATCACAGCACGTGCCTGAGAGTGTCACTACTAAGCTGTGTTATCTAAAAGAAACCTCCAGTCCACCAGCTGGATTTTCCTGATGCCATGTGAATATTCAGCTCCTTGTCACTCTACTTATACCAGGCAAGGGGGGCATTTGCCTGTGCGAGTGGAGCAGATGGAAAAACCACAAAGGAAGTCACGGTAGCTGAGTCTTACCCTACTCACCCATTTAAAGCCCTGCTGCACAACATGACATGTTTCAACACCTGCAGTGATAAATAGTAGCACAAACCAGGAACAACCGCTTGGTTATGTTTATCCTCAAGTGTTCCTTGGTCACATTGCAACCCACAATAGCATTCGTTAACAAGTGTTAGAACATGGTTACAAATTGCAGCAAACACAAACGCTCCGTCAGTGTTATTGCAGACTTCATTAACGATGATCCTTCGCATTTCAGCAACAGCCATTCAAGGATCTGAAAACATTTATATGCCTCTGTGAGCCAAGTGTCACGCTCCATGTGTGAGCCAGATGTTCACAACATCATTTTACAAATGAGGGAATGAAGTCCACAGGACTGACTCCAGACCCCTTTCCACCCACTGAGTAATCCACTGCCCACCAACTAGTCATAGGGGAATTGTCCAATTCAAGGCAAGGCAGGATACCATTATGGGCTCTTTGTTTCCTTGCTTTGTCTCTTAATCCCTTGCTCCTCATCTTGTATTTAGAGCCGGGGCCTGGGGGGGGGGTACCTCTGATGGGCACAGAGAAACAGCTTAGCCCTGCTCAGCAGTGCAGTGATACCAGGATCTGGGAACTGAAAGCTCGTGAAGGAGATCTCCAGCAGCTGCTTGCGTCAGACCAGGCCCCTCACAGACACAGCAAACCCAGTTAATTCACAGTAGCAGCAAAGCCAACTAAATCCCACATCCCTGCCACTCCAGCCCTCTCCCCTGCAGGGCACACAGTGCCTGCACTTGGCAGGGCCCTGTCCACCTTCAAGACTTGGCACTTCCAAGAGCCAAAAGGAGAGTCCAGAAGTCATTCCCACTTAGCAAACTGAGCTTTATTAAGTGCTTCGCTCCTGCTTCTCCCCCCAGACCCCGCTGACTGAGGGGCACAGGAGATCCCCTTGCATTACAGAAACACATATGTTTAATAAGCCAAAGGTACTGCAGCATCTCCCCTACATCGCTCCTGCCAAACCGCTCCATCGGCTGAGTCCCTGCATCCTGTCATTTTTTCAAGATTTAGGAGAAAAAGAAGAATCACATGCTGCTCCCTCTAGTGACAACCTGAGCACGTTTAAGCAGCCTGGCTGTGACTTGCAACATCCCTCCAAGAGCTGGTTTTTGGCACAACAGGCAGCATATTTACAGAGGACCCACTCTCTGTCACCTTAGTCTTCCTCTTATGCCTCAGGCACATCAGAACCTACCTGAGCTGCTCTCTCAGAGGCTGCTGCTCTGCACACACAGGTCTCTCCAAGCTCAAGAGGCTGCTAATAGGATCTGCAGAGCTTCACCAGTCACCACTGAAAATCTAGTCTGAGCTGAATGACCTTAAGGTAAAAGCACCAGGCAGCTGCGGTCACCTGAGTGGGGTGATCACGTGTGCACTCTGCAAGTGGTGCTCGTTTAGCAAACAAAAGCACATTGGAGAATAGAAAACGGCTGTGCAACAAAGCCTGAGCTCAAACCAGCAGTCCAGGTCCTGCATTCATTCCAGGGATGGCAGGAGATTTTTACGCTCAGGTCTAGTCAGCATAAGCTAGAAACAAAAATGTATAGTACAGCTTCATGGGGAAAAAAAGCAAACTAACTGGGCAAACAACAAAAGGAATGTTGAAATTACCATAACCATCACTTTTCTATTCAGCCTAGATCATCAGGTGGCACAGGTTACCCAGGGCTCCAGCTGAACAGAGAGACTCCAACCACCTCACATCTTACAGACACTGGTGCATAACAGCTCTGCACAGGGCTTCGTGATTGTTTGCCAATGAAGAAGAAATGTAAGAAGACAGCTGAGGAGGAGGGAGGTCATTTATTGCTTGATATTCCCCAGTTTTGGCTGGGGTAGCATTAATTTGCTTCACAGCAGCTGGTGTAGGGCTGTGCTTTGGATTTGTGCTGGAAACAGTTCTGTGCTGGGCTGGTTTAGATATTGCTGAGCAGTGCTGGCACAGTGTTGTGGCATTTCTCATCCAGGTGAGGAGGTGAGCATGTTGAGGGCACACGGGAGTTGGGGAGGGGACACAGCCGGGACAGGCGATCCCAACTGGCACAAGGGATATCCCAGACCACAGAGCACCATGTTCAGCACGTGAGGCAGGGTGAAGAAGAAGGAAGAGGGTGATGCTCACAGTTACAACACTTGTTTTCCTAAGCCACCGTTAGGTGTGATGGAGCCCTGCTCTCCTGGGGATGGCTGAACACCTGCCAGCAGTGGGAAGCAGTGAAGGAATTCCTCACTTTGCTTTGTTCACATGTGTGGCTTTTGCTTTGATTACTACAGCCTTTATCTCAGCCCTCAAGTTATCACAGTTTTACCTTCATTCTCCCCCCATTCGACTGTGGGGAATCATCCAGCAGCTGTCAGTACTGAGGACCCAGATCCCTGCTTTACCTGTCTCTCCCGCTGCAAACAAATAACCTGCCAAGGTCCCAGACTCCCCTGGCCCAGGAGCTCAGCCATGTGTGGAAGAGCAATGCCTGGCAGCCCCTTCCAGAGCTGTCAGGAGCACACACATGCACCTCACCGAGCTGCCTGCACATCCTGCCAGCCCCTCTCATCAGCCCGAGATCATGTCCTTGCAAACACCGACCTGAAGCACTCCACGTTCCCTGTGTGAGAACCAGTAACACACTCACCCTCCCTCCCACTCACACTGCGGGGAGTGCTGGGCCCAGAGCGAGACAAAGGGGATCCCCTAAGGCCGAGGAAGGCCCAGCCATTGCAGGATGCAGCTGCAGTGCCGAGCCAGCAAAGCTGTCAGGGCAGGATCCAGGGACAGGACATGCTGGGTGGGTGGGAGAGAGACAGGCAGACACGGGCACTGGGACAGGCATGGAGAGATCTGTAATCCTGATGCTGCTCCTGGGAACTGCGGCAGGGGGTGGTGGGGATGTGGGATGTGCTCATTTAATGCCATTTCATTCTCAGCAGTACAGATATTTAAAATAAATTAATTAAAATAATCACAGTGCCACGACATCCCTGTGCCTGCTGCAGACAGGGACCTTCAGCAGAGCAAGCGGTGGCCAGGTGTCCCTGATCCTTATCCTGGGAGCAGGAGGTCTGCTGGGCTGGGTGGGAAAAGGCCAGACTGGGGGAATGGGCTCTGTGTGACAGCCTGGCAGAGAGAGGAGGGGACAATGTGACATGGCCAGCATGTGACATGCTGACTCCCAGCCAGACAGGGCTGATGTGGCATGGACCAGCTCCCAGCTGATGCCCCGACTGCCAAGGGGATGATGTGATGAACTGACCCCAGCTCCCAGTGGGGCTGAGCTCCATAACATGCACCTGCTCCCAGTAAAACACAAAGCATCAACCGATTCCCAGCAGGACACATGCAGAGCCAAGGCTCTCGGTGACACCCCAGCACCCAGCAGGACACCAGCAACACAACAACTGCCAGCAGGGCAGAAACAGGGTGTGATGTCCCACATGCCAGCAGAATATATGCAAAAGGCACTGACCCCAGGAAGGCAGAGCAGGGGTGCATGGTGTCCCATCAGGACATCCCACTGGGGATGCAGAGGCTCCTGGTGCAGTACACACGACACTCCAAAGCCCAGCAGGACGCTGGGATGCAGTGACACCCAGCAGGAGATGGGCAGTGCAGTGGCTCCCCGTGTGGCACTCGCCAGCTGCCAGTGATGCCCTGGCTCTTGCACATGCCAGGCTCTGACTCCCACCAGGTTTTTGAGGGCACCAATTCCACGAGAGACACACGCCCTGCAATGACTCCTGGAGTGGCCAGGTCAGCATGTGAAGCACAGGACACGTGGGAATCACTCGTTCCTGGGCGCTGCGTCACCCCAGCTCCCAGATGACACTCAGCTCCCAGTGGGAACGGGATGGAGCGCCGTGCGCGGGTCTCTCTGTGCTCTGCTCCTGGAAAGGGGCAGGGGCAGGCCAGGCTGTGCTGGGGACAGGGACACATCGCAGGGCTCCCAGTGCCACCTAGTGGGGGACAACAAGCGCTCGGGGGCCACTCGTCCCCCAGCCCCGGGTGCTACCGGGGCACAGACCTTCCCAGCCTGGACAGCCTCCCCCAGCACCGCCCTGCCTCCAGCAGCCCCCATCCCCACAGATGCCTGCAGCAGCCCGGCTCGTCCTGCCAGCTCCCCTCCCACGCTCGCTCATCCCTGGAGATTGTGTAAAGCACCACCAAGGCAGGGACAGAGGAATTTACTCAGGTACAGCTCGTTAATCACATCAAGTCCAGTCCTGTCGAGTCACTGGGTGTTCACCCTGCACGGGGCGAGCACAGAGAGCTGGTCAGGGAGCCACAGCTCTGCCGTGAGCTGCAGCCTCCAGAAACCTCTGAAGCCACTCTTGTGAGAAAGTCAAAAGTGTTGCATCTGCTGGGGTACACGGTGATGCTCAATGCATTTTTTTTACCTGCAACTTTCCCTCCTCTGTGCACTTAAACTGACACGGGCAGCCATGCTCACACCAGAGCACATTGCACTCACATCAGCCAAAGAAAACACCGGCATGGCAAACAGCTTGTGTGGCTGCACGAGGTTTATTTCATAGGCTTTTCCCCCAGAACAGACCAGAGAGTCTGGGAGGTGGAAATAGCAGATGTGGCCATAAAGGTGTGGTACAGAGCCGTGTGGAAGTTTGCCCAGGGGAAGGCTAAAAGCCAGTAACAAATGTAATTTAACATGGGAAGGGGGGGCAGATTTGCAATCCTGCTGCACGTGAATCCAATCTTTCCTTCCATCTCTCCACCCAGCGGGCGGCCATCAATCTCTTAAGCCATATCTCAACTCATCTACAGCCGTTTAATCACTTAGATTTTCTTCCATTCCATCTGCATCCTCAGGCTCTTCCTTCCACACACATCCCCAGCCTGAAAACAATCCCTAGGATATTAAAGAGAAAACCATGACACCTTGTGGAACAGATGGAGCCTTCTGCAGTTCGAAGCACCCTCATGAACATCAGCATTTCCAGCAGGTCTCCCAGAGTAGGACAGCCCAGGTGGTTAAAGCAGACCAAGTAAGGCCCCCAAAACCTCTCAGTTTCCAGTAGATGCCCCAGGTTCACCTATTGATCAAGCACAGCCCCTTTTCTCAGAGGATCAACCACCAGATTTTTGTTGGCCTTAATCATGATTAAGCTGAGCATCTCTCCAGGGAGTTTTCCCAGGGAACTCAAATCCCTGCAAAAAATTAAATCAAATGCTGGATTCTCTATTATCAACCCTGAAATCAAGGCAAAGTGCCATCATGGTGGTGATCTCAGCTAGGCAGTTCATACATGAGACAAGTCTGGAAATGGGGAGAGGAAATAAAGGCACAAAGTGATAGGCACTGAGTTTAGAGAAACGGGGAGGAAGGGGCTACCAAAAACTCCTGTCCTTAAGGCTATTGGTACAGCCCAGGGCAAATGAACACGTTGGGACCTCTCTCCAAACATGAACCCAGTGCAAAGCTGAGACACCAGATGAGCAGCTCAGGTATAGTCCAGAAAGACGAATGACAACCCCACAGATTTATGGGGTCACAGCCTCCTGAGCCTCTGCTCCCTGGGGCAGCTCCTTCTCACCTACAGCAAATCCCCACGGGGTCCCAAGGAAACACCAGCTGGTTCCCAGGTCCTTGAGCTGCTGGCTGTCCTCCTCACATGAACTCACCTCCTCCTTCTCACACATCCCAGCTGCCAGCCTACTGCCTACTTTAAAAACAGGAGGATTTGGGATTGGGTTTGTCCAATGAGCTGTCATTATCCAACAGGCTTCCTCAGGACTAGTGTCCTCCAAGAGCTGCCCTCTCCTCCCAGACCAGCACAGTCTGAAAGGAAAAAGATGGGGGCAGACACCAATCTCACAGCTGAACTCCTCCAGCTGCTCAGGACCAGGTCATTTTTATAAGAGCATTTACGAGAGAATGAACAGTTTGGGAACTGCCAAGGAGACACTTGCCTAGGTCCCCTCCAGGTCACTGAGCTCACACAGGGCAGCAGAAGCAGCTCCAGGCTCTTGGTTCTGTCAAAATTTGGTGGCAACACTTAAAAATGTGGTAGAAGATATTTTCATTTTGCAGATTTTGCCAATCTGTCAGGAGCTGCTGGTGGTGATGAGCTGCAGAGAGATCTGGGCAGGCAGCAAGGGCAGGTAGGCTCAGTGCAGGCAGGGGTGGTCAGGATGTATGAGGGGAGAACAGAAGAATCTGGGAAGATGTGACCATAACAGGGTTTACACTGTTAGAAAGGTGTGTTTGAGGTGGGATTACCAGATCCTAGAAACACCCAAGAATAGTGAGACCCACCAGATTCTGAGCAGCCCAAATAGGTGCAGCAATCAAGCCCTGCTGCTGCACAGCCTGTCTCCAGGGCAGAGAGAATCAAGAGAAATATGTGAGGCCAGAGTGGCTTTGCAGGACCTCCAGGCCAGGTAGCCCAGCTGGCCTCCAGTGCTGCAAGCTCAGCAAGGCTGCATCCCTCAGCAAAAGCCCAGAGGGCTGGGCCACCATGCCTGAATGTGACAGCTGGCATCTGCATGGAATGCAGGCTCCCTCAGCATGACACATCATCATCTAAATCCCAGAAAAGGTATCAAAATTGTCCATCTGGCCCTAGAGAGGCTTTAAGGGTCTTGGGGAATGAAGCAGGTCAGCTCAACATAACTCAAAAGGAGGAAGGAGCTTCCCCCCTGCCAGACAGCAGATCCTTGTCCCTGCATCAAAATAAGTTTGGGACTTCAAACTAGACCCCTCCATGGACACTGAGGTCTCCTCAGACCTACATGCCCAAGCAGTCCAGAGCAATGCTCCTCAGGGAGGCAAGAGTATAAGCTAAGAGTGGCTCAGACAACCCCCTCTGACCTGTCCTGAGCTCCCTCTGGATACCCCTGCACTACCCAACAGCTTTGGTCCCTCTCTTGCTCTACTAGCAGCTGACAATGTTTTATTCCTGCCTGTTGAATACTGAAGACTTGCTACCAAGGTAGGTCCTGGCTCTCTGCTTTCTGAGTATCAAGTCAAAGAAATCATGAAGAAAACTGCAGCTCAGCTTGAAGTGTATTTTTTCTGAGCATCAATCACTCCCTATAATTAATTAGATTCCTAAAATACACAAGAAACTAAGAAAAACAACAGCCACAAGCTAAGATGACTGCTCTCCATCAAAAAAGCTTTTATCTCTATGCAATGAATAAATAACTCTGACGTAACTACACACAGCAGTTTTTCATCAGATGTCTCAGTATCAAACTCTTTCCAGACCTGCTCTGACACAGCTCTCAGCAAATGTGTCGATGGAAAACCACTGGCCACATTCACAAGTGGGTTAAAATCTAGCACAGGAATCCAGGAGGAACTGTTCCCAAGACCTATCAATGCCACCTCCTCTTCCTACTGCAGTGCCACCCTGTGCAAGGCCCAGCACCCCCCTGTGCCCCACAGATGTTTTCACCGTGGAAAGCCACACACTGCTTCTTCAAGGACAAACAAAAGGTCAAAAGCTGAGTGGATATTCCCCAAATCCCTCAGACGTCTTGAGGATGAAAACAAAACCCTGAGCGTTCAAACGCAGCTTTCTCAGGTGAATGGCCAGCAGGGTCAGCCTGTACCCAGAACAGCACCAGCCACTGATGGGCACGATTCATCTCCAGATTCCTGCTCAGCCGAAGGCAGGATCCGGCGGTTTTGTGCGCCTCCGACTGCAGGGCCCTGCGAACAATTAAACAGGCTATTTCTGCCCACACAATCGGCCCTTTTCAGGGGAGGCTCTTTCATATCAGGCCCATATTGCCATTGCTTAATCAGGCCGAGATTTAAGGGAGCCCGCTGCGAGATGACACAGATTGCTCCCTCCCTCGGGAGCTGGCGAACGCCGCGGTCAGTGTGTGACCGGCACCCCCTGCAAACAGAGTCCCTGCTAAACACAACCACCGAGCCCTCCTCTCCCCTGCTTTGCCGGGCCTCCACGGGCCTGGACTGCGCCCAAGGGGCTCTGTTTACTCAGCCATCCCCCAGGTTTCCCCCTCGCTTTACCCCTCAGAAGTCCTAACTGGCCGCAGCGCAGCGGTGGGAAGAGGCAGCAGCAGAGGGATCGCGGAGCTGTTCGCACATCCTTCCTGTCCCCCCTGTCAGCCCCGGAGACGGAGCCTTGTCTGGGTGGCGATGGAACCATCTGCTCCGTGTCTGGCAGCTCCAGGCAGGCAAAGGGCAGAGCTGGCTGCCACGTCCAGCCCAGGCAGCCAGAGCAGGGGAACGCTGGCCGGGGGCACTGCCAGCAAGGAGGGGAAAAGAGAGAGAAGGGAGCACATCCACCAGGACAGGGCTGGGACACGGCACCAGGATCAGTCCAAGCAGTTCCAGAGAGCTGAGACCTTTTGATCCAACTTCTTCAAGATCTCTGTAAGACTCGGCAGATGCCCTGCAAGAGGCGCTGGTGAGGGATTGTGCCTCCAAAAGGTGTAAATCTGCTAAGGCTCTGCATTTACCTCCTGTCAGGGTGCTGGAGTTACACAGTTCGCCTTCCCGCATGGGCTGTGCCAGGATCCTGCAGCCTTGCCCTACCTGGGTGTTAAAGCTGCTGTGATGTGCAGAAATGGGGCATGTGGGCCCCAGACAGCCCTATCTCCAAACCTTCTTCCACCCCAGCACGGAAGGGAAGGGTGTCTGAGGCAACAGCACCATCACCACCCCACACCTCAAGACAATTCCAGCTTCCACCTGATCCCAGAGCCCAGGAAAATGCTTCACCCAGGTCAGAACTTGCTGTTACTTCATGCCCAAAGTCTCCCCTGATTTATCAGACCAAATCCTCAGGCTGTACAAATGGCTTTGCACAAATCCTACAACTGTGGCTGGCAATGTGAAGCGTTTCACATTAATTTCCCTTGAGATCCAGCTGACGCTGCACCTTGCACCAGGCACCTAAGAATGGGAGGCTGGATTGGAGCCTTCAGTTCTCTTTTGACACCTATTTTGCAGATTATTTCCCCACTGAACTTGAATTTAGGAGAAGTGTCTTTCCTGCTCGGAGATAGAATCCTAGAATCATTAAGGTTGGAAAACACCTCTAAGACCATCAAGTCCAACTGCTAACCCAGCACCACTCTGTTCACCACTAAACCATATCTCCAAGTGCCACATCCACAGGCTTTTTCAACACTTCCATGCATACTGTTCTTGAATTCCATCCAAAATCTCTCAGTACATCTCACAGGACTGTGTCCAGGGAGGTCCCTTGCAACAGACACTGCCTTTCCAGGTCCCTCCTGCTCCTTGTCCCTTCAAGTCCCTGTCCCAGCTCATTGCTTCCCTCAGTTGGCCACTCTCAATCCTCCAGGATCCCTTGCATTTCCCAGCACTGGTGTTTGTGTAAGAGGATACAGTTGGCTTTGAGCTGGGTTCCTCATCTTGTAGCAGCTTAAAGCCTAAGGAGCCTCCATGTATCCGGGTGAAAGTGGGGATCAGGAGGGCTGCAGCACAGCTCTGCTGTGGCAGGGCCCTCTCAGGCCTCCAGACCCTCTGCTGTTACAAGTTATTTGAGCACTGTCTTTTACCAAGGCACTCATCAGCATCCCTGCATGGGATATCTCTGAAGATCAAGACAAGCAAAGGCCACTTTGTACAGCAGGGGAACGGGAAATCAGCTGGACATTGCAGCAAGCTCTTGACAACACATTAGTCCCATCACTGGCTTTCCCTCCGCTGGAAAACAATCCCATAGGAAATTCCTTGGAACCACACAAAGAGCAGAACACATAGTTTTAGAAGGAAAAGTGTCAGCAGCTTTCCCTGAAGGCATTCTTTATGATAATTAAAATATATAGATTTACGGGGTCTGCACAGGCGTGACCACAGAGCAGGCATGTCCAGTGTCCAGCCCTTTCCTGTGGCAAGCCAAAAATCCAGCATTGGATTCTTAGTGTCAGCACTGCCAAAGCAGAGCTGGGCTAGAAGTGGTGGAATGAACAGCACTGTGCACAAACTCCTGTCGAAATAGCAGAAGGGCTGCTTCAATTTCCCACGCATTTGTAAAACTCAAACAGTCCTTTCATGATAAAAAGTGGTAGGGATTTACCCCATCTGAAAGGCATCCTGGTGGTTTTGGTTTGCAGAAAAAGAGCAGGACATGTAGGAGGAGAGCAAGCCTGGGAGATTTGTTCCTGAGGGACTCCTGAGGGAGTAGGGAGTGTCACGGGGTGGGATAAGAGCAAGGACAAGCGCCTCCGTCTTCACCGCAACCCCTGGGCTGCTCAAACCAAGTGCAAAGCAACGTGTCATTATTACCAGGTATGGTTTTCACCCAAGAGTCCCTTCCCACACTAAGTGGCAGTTGTGTGACAGCTGAACATCCCATCTCAGGCAGAGTATTCCTCCACAGCACGGTGGCTCCACCCCAAGCAGGTTCGAGGTGATACAGGTCACTTTAGAAGACCATCATGGCCCACCATTAGCAACAGTCACAGCCTATTTAACCTCAATTAAGACAGAGTGACACTAATCACTTAATTGGTCCTTAATTAGGATCTGAAAAAATTTTAACCATAGAAAAATAAACCATTTGGCTGAGCTTGAGAGCCTGGCCTTCATTCTCTCTACCTTAGTTTCCCCTCCATGTTTTTCCAAGTCCATGGGGAAAACCCACGTCAGGCTCAGACCAGCGAGCGAAGAGGAGCTGGCAGACCCGTCATTTCCTCCCAGCCGAGCTGGCGCCACATCAGAGCTGTCACCAGGTCTCTCCTGTCCCACTTTACCGTGACTGGATGGCACTACACGGGAGTGAAGCCTTGGAGACTCTGGGACTAACGTGCGCCGTTTTCTAGGACAGCGTGTTCCAGCTGTGAGCTCCTCAGAGCATGTGGAATGTGATGGAGATCCAGCTCCTCCTTGGGCACAGCTTGTAGCACCCCCAAAGTCAGCTTTAGGCTCCTGCTCTGTCTTGGCCACAGCAAACCACTCCTGTGGAGCCTGTTGGCAGAAACTGGTCCCTCCCAGGGATGCCTTTCCTTCATCAGACCCTGTGGAAGGGAAGAACTCTGCAGTCCTCACCACAGAGAAGCCATTCCATGAAAACCCTTCCATGCACCTTGATCTGCCACAGCTTCCCACCCTCCTGCAGCCCTGTGGAATGAGGGCAGAGAGAGAGGACCCAGTCTGGGGTCTCCACAGCCTTCCCACAGAAAGCTCTCCCAGAAGACTGTGCTGGGAGAGCCTGTTGCTCCTTCCCGGTGCCCATCACCTCCCAGGGCAGTGCTGCTGCTCTTAGCTGTGATCTCTTGAAAGCCAGACACCAAGACACAGCAACACCAGTAAATTAAACTGCATGGGAATAGGAGCATCTGCACTCTCACGGTGTTGTGGATGCCTTGACACTGTTTCATCTGGGCTGAAAAAACTCCTGGTCGCAGTTCAAGAGCTGACAGAACTAAGAACCCTTCTCTGCAGGTAGTCCTGTTTCAGTGGTTCTGTTCCACAGCTGTGTGTTGGTGTCTGAGCCAGAGAGCAATCCCATGGCAATGCAGCTGAGGGATTTTGAGGTAAGCCACAGCAAGACATGCCTGGCACCCAGTGGGACAGGAGGGCCAAGTTTTCCCCATCATCCTGGACCATGGGGAACCCCAGCAGGCCCAGTCTGCAATAAAAACGAGAAGTGTCTATCTGAACAGCCCAAATCCTGCCCCAGTTTGTTTTCTCTCCATCAACTAAATCATTAAAAAATTAGGTAGATCCGATAGAACACAGGTCAGTCCATCCCTCACCCTATTCTCCAACAGCAGGAAAGCAACAGCTGGCTGGAGCTGGCAGCTAAATGGGTATCTGAGTGCATGTCGCAGCCTAAACTCCTTTCCCAGTGGAATGAGGCCTCAGCATCTGACAGGGCCACTGACAAATCACTCTGTCTCCTTGGAGCTCTGTCAGAGGCTCTGTGCTGGACACGAGTGTTCAAAGGAGGCTGCTCAGGGAAGCACAGGCCCCTCTGCACTGGGCTCAGCTAAATATGCCCCGGCAGCACCCCAGGACTGCACTTCCTCCACAGAAGTCTTGGCTTCATGACCTTGAGGAGAGCCTCACCAGGATTCCAAGTGGCTGGCTGACCCTTCTGCAGAATCAAGGGAAATCATTTTCATGACCAAATTAATCATTGGGTTCCCATGTCTTCCCTCACCACACCTCCACCAGCTTTTCTGCACCACTCTCTCTTGCTGCTTCCTCACATGTGCTGTCCCTTATTCTCTTCCTTCCTGTCCTGCCACCTCTTCCCAAAGATGCTGCCTGAAGAGCAGTAGCAAGCAGAGCAGGGACATTCCCTGTGCTCAGAGCAGAGCACAGGGCCACCTCCAAGCACCTTGTCAGAGCTTCCACTGCAGACCCCCCTGGGGACAGCAGATTTTGCCCCTGATGGCAGGTTCCTGCCCTTCCCCTCTCTATCCCTTACAGCGCATGAGGAAAACTATGCAGTGCAGCACTGTCCAGCAGCTGGGACACAGGGCACCCCCAGACTCCACCCCTGCACCACAAAACTGGGGTGCAAGCCCAGAGGACAGTGCAGCTGCATCCCAAATCCCTGCTTGCCAGGACCAGCAAGGCCTGTGATTTTTGAGTGAGCGAGTCCTGCCAGACACCACGGGGAGCTCAGACACGTCTCCCTGACAGGCTGGGAGTTCTCTGCCCTGGAAGGTGACAGTGGTCTCTGCAGCAGGCCGAGGGCAGCTGAGATGCTGTCAGCCTCCCGCCCACCTGCCAGGTCCCTGGATCCTTCGGAGAAGCTTGCCTGTGTTTTTCCAGACACTGCCACGTCCTGGCATTCTCGGAGCTGTGAAGCGAAACTGCTCCAACAACTCGGCCCAGCTGCTGGTGCAGAGACACAGCTGGGGATGGCAGCCAGGACCTGCCAGGCCAGCAGGATGTTTTCCATAACCATTAGCAACCGGAGCGGTCGGGATCAGCACCACCTCTGCCTTCTGTCCAGGCAAGTCAAGAGGAACAGACGATGCCTGTGAGCCCCTGGAGGCTCCCAGGATGGTGGATTGCAGCCTGTCCATCCCACATCCTGCCTCATCACATGCAGCAGAGCCAGCTGCCAGCCAGGAGGGACAATGCTGCGTGGGGGAGCCTTGGGACAGCAGGCTGTGAGCTGCCAATGGCAGATGCTGGTGCCCAAAGCATCCAGGGTCTAACTGGAACCAAGCTTTAACTGGGAGAAACCTTCAGTGAGACCTGCAAACAGACATCTTTGGGTTCTTCCTATAGCTAGCTCAAAACAGTGCAAAACTGAGAGGTGGGCAACTTAAAGCTGGGAGGTGAATTTCAAGCACACAGAAAAGATACTAAACAAATGCTGGGACATTTTCACTCATCTCCAGATGGGATGAGCTTTGCTTGTTCATTCTCTCAGGCTTCTTCCAGTCACCATAAAACTTCTACAAGATAATTAAGATTCATGTTCAGTTGTACACCTCTGGAAACTCTGGTGAGCAGCCCCCTTGCCATCACAGCAACTCCTCAGGGGCCTGCCCAGGTGGTCCAGCCCCCTGCACAGCCCAGTGCCCTGACCCAGTCCAGGCCAGCCACGCTTACTGTTTTCTTCCACCAACATAAATCCCTTCTAATTCCCTCTAAACCGTTCCTTGTCTCCATCAAAGCGCAGCTCCCTCCCTGCTTTTCCTGGCGGGGATTAGTGCAGCCCCACGGAGCAGGGACAGTGACAGGGCGAAGGCAGAGCAGGACTGGCTGGCCCTGCCTGGCACAGGCATCTCCACACATCCCCTGCCTTGATTCCGCAGCTAATCCAAACCCATCACAGGCTGGGAGTGGGGCTGCCACAGAGGCTGCTCTCTCCCAAAGTTATCAGCTATTTTGCCATCCTTTGCTTGTCTTCTACCCCATCCCAATCGCCATTGCCCTTTGTCCCGTCACTCCATGCCCTTGTCCAAGGTTCCTCTCCAGCATTTTTCAGAAGGCATCCCACATTTCAGGAGTGCTTCAGTCACTGGAGTGTGATCCTGAGCAGGTTAAGATGCACCTACAGGCTGAGTACACCCATGGCTGGGCTGGGCTGGGCTGTGCTGGACGTACTGAGCACATTCCAGGCTGGGCTGAGCCACACACGTCCATTGCCCATGGGAAAAGCTCAGCAGGATATTGCAGCCCATGGCAGCTCCCACTCAAGCACAGCAGTTGTACCTCCTGTGTGCCTTGCCTGTTTCGAACAGTGCAGCAAGGAGCCTAGTGAGAAGATCCTTGCAACTTTTTTCCTTGGAAGGAAATTATATAATGAATGACCAAAAGGGAGAGCTTTCCTCCCTGGCTTGGATCTGCTCTGAGACATGGGAGGCATCTGCCCAGACTCCGTCTGATGCTGCACAAATGTGGGTGCCCAGCATCTGGAGCAATGTTCCATTTACTCACTAGATACTCTGTTTGTTCTGCCTTATGCAGTGCTGCTTTCTTGAGAGAGTTGTTGTTGGGCTTTTCCAGGTGAGAACCACCTTGCTGCCAGAACAGAGAGGCAGGGAGGACACTCACCTTCCCAAGGGCTCGGGATACACGGGATAGTGATGGAGGGATTCAGATTAAAAGCAGCCAGAAGGGCAGTGGGGAGGGGAGCAGCTGAGGGGCAAGAAACCAAGGCGCAAAATCCCACAGTTCTGCTCAGCCCAGGCTCACTCTTCATGCCAAATGCTCTGTCCTGTGCACTGCTGTCCCTTGCCACGGTTTGTCCTCTCGGGACACAGGCACCAGTCCCAGCCAGGATGTCCCGGCCCGTGCCTGGACCACTCTGCCCTCATTGGCCAGCCCTCTGCCTAGCAACGGCCAATCCCAAGAGTCTATTTGCTGGCTACCGGGTAGGAAGATGCTGGGNCCAAAGGAAGCCTCTGGCACGAGCACAGGGACACACACACACGTACTTCCCTGAGGCCCCTGCTCCAAGAGAGGAGCATCCCAGGGCCGCCCCCGCATCGTCTCATGCTGCAGCTTCTACTGCAGCGTGATGCGTCCCCAAGGCAGGTCCCAGATGGGAACACAGATGTGGGGGAAGAGAGGAGAGGAATGGCTGCATCCACCTACAGCTCTGCACAGAGCCTCCCAGTAGTTACACCTTGCCCAGAGGCTGTAGCTGGGACTTCACTCCCTCGTGCTGTGAATGAGGGGTAACCACCGGTCCCACCAGCCAGGGCTTTCCCAACTGCAACACACAGGCTTTGAGATGAGCCCCACCTCCCCTGCACCAAAAAATATGGGAAAATAATGTGGCTGCAAACCCTTGTTCACAAAAGCAGGATAACTGAGGTTTCCCTTGCTACTCCTTCAGATGAAAACTGCAGATGAAAGCAGCAGGGTGAGATGGAAATCCACAGGAAGAAACATGGGGAAAGGAATTCCCTCAGACTCTCCCTACTTTATGAGGCCAGTGCTGGAACATCAGTCCTGGTTGCAAGTGAAACCTGAAGCTCCCCAGATCTGAGGCTTGAAAATTTCTTTAAACTCTTTGCTTCCTTGAAAGGGGTTAAAGTGTTGAGCATGTAGGGGCTGATCTCATGCACAAGGTGAGGCAGGAGAGACTGAGATGAACTGGTGTTCTTCTAAACCCTGGATAATCTCCCTTTTCAGCTCTGGTAAGAGTTGAAATTTGTGAAAACAGGATAAGGATCCTGTCAGGAGCTGGCAACCCACCCCTTAGCCATGGGGTTTGTGGTCCAGTCACCTGGACACCTCCCCTTAATAGTGGCATACACCCTGCACCCCAACTCTGAGGGAAGGGACAGGACAGGGAAGGGCTGGAGTGGGGCAGGCTGGCAGACCATCAGTGCAGCACCCCCCTGGAAAGGTTCCTGGAAAGCTGCTTCTTCACAAGGACATTTCTCAAAAAGCATCCAACCTATTCTGGATTTCATCTCACAGCAGTCAGATGAAAGTGGGGAGGAGCTCAGGAGGCAGCTGGAGGTGGGAGTGAGCACATCTCTCTTGGCCTGTCGGTCTGGCACACAGGCACAAAAAAGCTCCAGCATGGTCATGTGAAGGACATGAGGAGGGGTTTGCTCCCCTGCTGGGCTGCAGAGCCATCAGCAGTCCCCTGTGTAGGTCTGGTGGGCAGCACGAGGGTGAGCAAGGCGCCCAGCACTGGTACTGCTGAGCGGGGCCTGCTGGGGCAGGGACACAGGTCAGCTCCAACTTCGACCCTCAAACCCATCATGGGCATGGTGAATTCAGGCTTGGGACCTTCCATTCTGCCACATTTTCAGAGCCCCACGGCACAGCCCTGTGGAGCACAACGCCACATAACCCTGGGACAGCCTGCTGGGGTGCCCGGACCCTCCTTCAGGTGACAGCACCAAGCCATGGAGCAAAGCCCAAGGTCAGAGCTCCGAGGTCCCACCCTCTGCGTGGCTTGGACATGGTTTTCCCTGCCAGGTCCTCACAGGGATGTATGTCTCTGGAAGGACACAGCCATTGGGATGCAGCCCTCAACACACCCAGTTCTGGGGTGAAGGTCCCCTGGGATGCACCAGGATGTGGGGAAGCCTGGGAGGACTGACAGGGAGTCAGCAAGAGTGAAGCAGAGCAGAGGACCCCAGGCTAGGTCAGCCTGTCAGGAGACTGCCAGAGACGAGGGGGTTCTGCAGTGGTCAGACCTAAACTGAGGCTTTGACTCCCTTTCCTCCATACGCCAGGTGGGACTGGGGATCTCACCGGGGCATTTGCTGTAATGAGTTCAGCTCCAGCAGTCAAAGCTAGAGCTCACCTCAGCCACCTGCCTAATCCTCCTGTAATTCAGTCGGACAAGTCGTGGTAACTTTTCAGGACCTCGTGCCTGCGCGCTGCTGCTGCTCTCGGATCCCAGCAGCCACGACCGCTCCGCTGACAGGCGTCCCAGGCTCCCCGAAGCGTCTGTCGTCTTATTAGCAGAGCCTCCACTTGGGATTTATTTTCCATCCAGAATTTAAGCTGAATTTATGTATTAACTAAAGACTATTAATGCCAAAAATAAGTGGAATGCCACTTGCTCAGCAACACAGGCCTTACGAGAGACCACGTGGCTCAGCCAACCCACCCAATCGCAACCCCAGGGAGGCTTTTTATAGACACCCACGTCTGATGGAGTGCAAGCTCTGCTCTGCAAGCATCTGATTGCAGGGGGAGGGGAGGGAAATATCCCCGCATCCACGGGCAGGAGGCACAGTTCCCTTGCCTCTGCCGGCTGGGTAAGCAGCCAGGTGGAACTAGAAATGGTTTGGGAACAGGTTGTGGCAAAGCCGCCTCATTTCCCTGCCATAAACACCCGCGCACGCTGCAGGCAACTTCTGACACACAGAACACGCTGCTGGGTGTCTCAGTGCAGCATCTCAGCATCAAGGGTCCTGCACTTCCCTCGGAGCAAGACTGCTCAAGGGAGAAAAAAGGTCACCCAACACTGTACAGCTCCAGCTGATGGTGGCTTCTGTTCCCCAGGTTGCCCCAGGGTATTTTTTCCTTTGAGTTCGTCTCACCCTGAAGCACAGAGCTGTCTCAGCTACCAGGAGAGTGACACTGATGAGACTCTGAAGGCTTCTCCAAGGACTCTGATCTCCACTGAGAGAGATGCAAAGCCAAAGCAGCAGCCACGGCGCTGCTTCTGCCAAAGCCCCAGGAAGCTCACACTGCACCAGCCGAGGCACAGAAGGGTCAGTGGCGGGGGGAGGGCAGCCCTCAGGTACTGAGACACCACAGCCACCTGCCTGGCATGGCCTCTCCCCCCTCCCACCTCTCCCTCTCCAGCTCCTCTGCACCATCCTGCACCTTTTGCCAAGCCAGACTCAGCTGCTAGTGCGGGATGGCCGTGGCCAGCGTGGGTCTGCTGGTCTGGCAGCTCTCCAAAGCACATCCAGTATGCTGGGCTGGCAAGGGCTGCTTAGGCCACAAGAGCGTGGGGCACACCAACCCATGGCCCAGGACTTGGGCCAAAGGAACATCTGGGGAAACAGCTCACAGGCTGGCAATAGTGGTCAGCAGGGCACAGCCCCTCTGCACGAACCTCCTCGGTCCAGCAGCAGCTTTAGGCTGGGCCAGGAGCCCCAGGCAGGGCTGTTGGACTCCTCTGTCCTGCTTGTCCCAGGACACGGTGCACGGGCAGAAGCATCACTGTGCTCACAGTCTCACCATGAGTAGAATCACAGAATTGCTAAGGTTGGAAAAGAGCTCTAAGATCATCACGTTCAACCCTTAACCCAGCACCAATGTGTTCACCACTAAACTGTGTTCCCAGGTGCCACATCTACACATTTTTTAAACCTTTCCAAGGATGATGACTCCACCTCTATCCTGAGCAGCCTGTTTCAATGCCTGACCACCCTTTCAGTGAAGAAATTTTCCCTGATACCCAATTTAAACCTCCCATGGCACACCTTGAGGCCGCTTGTTACCTGGAGAAGAGACCACACACACCCCCTCCAGCTCCACCCTCCTGTCGGGGATTTGTAGAGAGCAAGAAGGTCCTTCCTGAGCCTCCTTTTCTCCTGGCTGAGCCCCCACAGCTCACTCAGCTGCTTTTAGCAAAGGAAAGAAGGAATTTCCCAGGAACTTGAAGGAAATATACTCCAAAAATATGTCTAAATGGAAAAAAAGGTCATTGAAACACCTTCACATTTTCAAACAGGGTGCAGACTCAGGGAGCACTGCAGAAAAAGGCACTGAAGCCATCCTTCAAAACATGTTAGGATTTTCTTCACTCAGCTGCAATTATCATTCTGAAAGCTGAGGATGTACGATGGAGAAGAGTGTGTGTGGGCGGGAGAGAAGGGGGAAAAGAGAAAGACAACAGCAGCATGGAAGGAAATTCAACACTGCCAAATGAAAGCCACCGTGACAGGCAGAATTTACTTCCTTGCAGAAGGGTTTCCCGTGTCATCCGTTACAGAGAGAAGGAGAAAAAAAACATTATTTTGAAGAATATCATCCATGAAAACAAGAATTCAAGCAGGGAAGTTCCCCTCAGGTGCAGCAGCCAGAAGATGATCCCCCTTTCTGCTGTTTCCCCACTCTCCAACAGAAGATGAGTTCAGCCCAGCATAAAACTGTTCCAGATAAAATCCTGTTCCCAGCCTCACTTGCTGGCAGGTGTGTGTGCGTGTCTGCTACAGCAAATATCTCCAAACCTCCAAGCCCTGCTGCTGGGCAGGTTTCTGCCCCAGGGACACGGATGTGTCTTCCCCAGGCTCCACGCTGATCTGATAACTCTCCTGGGAACACCACACACCTGGCACAACTTAGCTTTCAGCAGGAGATGCCCAGTGTGTGCTCCTCCCACGCGGGCACTGCCCACCCCCATGACCACTTGTCCCTCCTCCAGCCTGGCTGCAGGTGTGCCGTGCCTGGAGCTGTGCCATGGCACCAGGTTTTGCCTCTGGTGACAGCAGGCAGCAGAGCTGGCAGAGTGGGACATCACTGACCCTGCTCCTCACACCCTCAGCCCAGAGGGGACACAGGCAGCAGCTGCAGTACTGGCTCTGCCCACGCTGCTGGGATCTCTGGAAAGGCCCCTGGGCTGATCCACTTAACACTGGAGCGAGACACCTTGGGCTCTGCAGCCTCCTCGGGCCAGAATCAGAGCCTTGGCAGAGCTCAGCTGTGCTGTGCTCCAGCTCGGGTCTCATTTGACACCCCACCAGCCCAGGAAGAGAAGCACCAGGGACTGCCTGCCCAGGGAGGAAGGGTCTAGTACTGCTCTCCTGGCCCTGGGACACAGCCCGAGGGGTGGGAAACTCCCCGAAGGCCGAATGACAGGAAAGGGGACTGAATTACAGAAGAGATGATGGGAAAAGAAACTCATCAGTGCGTCCCCTCCCAGCAGGTTCACACGAGGCTTTCGGTAAATCTTGTGCAACGTGAGGAAGCATCCCAGCTGGAGAACAGCTCTACCCACAGGGCCTCAGCAAGACACAAGGCCTGCAGGCATCTGTGCAGGGGCAGGGACTGAGTGCCCTCTCTCAGAGGTGCCACCCTACACCAGAGCACACACAGCACACACCTCCCCGGCATCCAGAGCAGAGGAGAGCACAAGCCCCCTCTCCCCAGCTCAGAGCTGTCTGGCACCATGGCTTGAGGAGCCACCTCCAGCCCCAGGAGCTCCTGCTGGCAGCAGCAAATCTGCAGCCCGTGCAGCCATCCAACATGGACAACAGGCAACTGCCAGCATCAGCCAGTGAGGGAAAACCACAGCCATTATCCCAGCAGGAAGGTTTCAAAAGGTCACAGCTTCCCAGTGCACCTTCCAGTGTGCCCATCTGCCCTTCTGAAGCCAGAACCTTCTTTATGTACTTGTGGTTAGGGAGTTACCAGCTCCTCTCCTGCATGCTTTAACACCTAAATATGACATTTGCTGGTCTCATCGCCCATCAGCCAGTGTCAAACTTCACCACAGGAAGGCATTTCCTCTCCTTGCTCAAAGAAACATCCAGAGCCACCTTCCTGCACGAGCAGTGATTTTGTTCCCTGCTACCTGTCTGGTTACAGTGACGTCTTGTGTGTTCTTGGCAAATTCAGCTGTTTTCTCTACAGGTGTATCACAGCGCAGGCAGGATTCCCAGCGCTTCCTCGCACCTGTGCCTGTCCTGGTGGGACAGCTCTGGACTCCCTGCCCCTGCCCTGATGACACGGAGCAGAAGGCAATGCAGCCTGCAGTGCCTGGGAAGGAAGGAGAGGCCTGGAGCCGTCTGTGACCCGAGGCAGGAGGGCTCCTGGATTCGCTGGCTCAGCACGGGCAGACAGTGCAGGTGTCTGTCCTCTCGCTGGGAAGAGCCTGCTGAAGAAAACCCCCGCCTGGATGGGTTTGGATCACCTGCTAGTGACACTTACTGACACGTGGCATCCCAGAGGTCTGGGGAATGCGTCCTGGTGGCAGCTCTAAGGGTCATTTCAAGCCACAAAACACACCCCTGATCTCTCAGCTCTGTGCAGCAGCTACAGAAGTTCGCAGGCATCAGCAGAGCAGCCGCTCCGCCTGCCTCACCCGAGAATCCTTCATCACAGCGAGCGCCACAGAGCTGCTCAGCCCTCCAACAGCTTGGGAAATCCTCTCTCCACACCATCATACAGCATCAAGTGCCCTCGGGGATCCGCGCTTGCCGCCAGTACTCCCAGCTAGTGCTGAGCACCAGGAAAACAGCCTGGATGCCAGAAGCCTTCATGTCACCAGGAATGGACTGACAGAAATCGTCTCCTCACACGTCACAGCTCCCCCACGCAGATGGAGTGTGCTGCTGCAGATCAGAGGCAGGGCTGGGCACGGCAAGTTTCTGTCCTTGTGGATCTAACACCTCTGCTGGGAGCTGAGCTTGGCTGGGAAACATTCGGAACCAGGCGGCCACCCAAGGAGAGACAACACTCTGCTGGCTGATACTTCGCATTTCTCTTGCAGACCCTTTTCAGGAGCAAGGCAGGTGGCCTCCAACCCCAAACATCAACTCAGATGCCCCCAACTGCACAGAGAACCCCTGCAGAATCTGCTTCCTTCCTAGCTGGGTCTGCCAGCCCCGCAGAGGAGCAGCTGGCAGAGGGACAGCCCTGCACCCAGGGCGATGCACTGTGCTGAGGTGCATCAGTGGCAGGCGCTGGAGGGAGGGGAGGGGTTTATTTCCATTTCTGGTGATTTCTGGTGCTGACACACTGTTGGGAACCCAGCACAACACCAGTTTCTGTCTGCTTTCTAGAAGAGCATGCAAAGCAGCATCCTTCCTGCTTGTCAGGCAGGGAATCACAGCGTGGGGATGCTGAGAAGCTTTCCTGTCATCAGTGGCACAGATGGGACCTGAACCAAGTCTCCAAGCACAGCCCCCTTGCCTGCATTGGTTCCCTCCAGAGCACGAAGCCACACAAACACCCCTGGCTGCAGTGAGTGTGCCCAGCACCCCTGCACTGAGAGCAGCCCCCACGCAGGACATCCCTACGCTGGAATGGGCTGGATCCGCCACAACGCTCCTTCTCTGGACTATGGTCCAGGTGACGGAGATCAGGCTGCACAGAGAAATTACTGGTCACAGCACACCTCTCCTGGGGCTAACGCCCAGCACTGCCTCAGCACGTGCTGTGCCTCACCCATCCTGTGCAGCCCATCCCTTCTGGCATCAAGGCATTTGGGGAGCTGCAGAATCAGCAGGTGCACCCCAACCCTGCTGTACATGCAGGCATGGCCTCGGGGACCCCACAGTCCCTCCCCTCAGTGCCCCACAGCACCCTGCAGTGAGGTTCTGTGTGCAAGGCTCTGTGTGCAAGAAGGACCTTTGGGTGACCCCCTGCCTGCTGCCTCACATCATCCAGTTCTTGTAGGTATAGAAAAAAATCCTAACTCCCATCCAAACCATCCTACATCTACTGCTATATCCTATCCAAGGTTCAAAACCCTCAAGGCCTTTTCCAGAATCTCAACTGCATCTGAGCCTCCCAAATCCACTAGAATACCTGACCCCTACTAGGTTTTCCCTAATCCTACTTGGGCATCATCTGACCTGTGGGTTCTGCAGCATTTGCCAGAACTTGCAGTTGCTGTTGTGCCTGAATGTCCAAGAAAGAATGACAGCCATCCTACAAACCCGCAGCCATCTAGCCTCTTGTGTCCCCCACACCAGCAGGACCACCCTAAATCACCAACCTAGGCAGAAAGTGCCAGAGAAGAGCAATCCTGGTGTACCCCAGACCTCAATCCCAGCTACAGCCCCATTTACTGACACCAAGACATCTTCTGGGAACACTCAAGGTCAGGGCATCATTGAGTGATGGAACACTCACTTGATGTTTGGCCCATGGACAGGGCTGAGTGTGCAGCTGTTGGAATGGGCCTCCTCCCGCGGGCACACGGAGAGTGCCAAGACAAGCCAGGAGCTGCAGGAAGGACCTGGCAGGGGAACTCCTCCAGCTCCTTCTTGCTGCCTCAGCTCTGCATATTTAGGGATGTATCTGTGGGATTCAGGCTCTCCAGTGCTGTAAGAAAGGGTCTCCAGGTCTTCTCAGAGCTGTCCATGCCAGTCCCCCAAAGACAGAAATTTCTGCTTTATTCCAGCCCAGGCAGGCAGTGAGTGTGCCATCACCCCATGAGAGGAGTCCCTGATGTTCCCCAAATCCCACCAGCCTCAGCAGGCAGCTCCCCATGGAGTTAAGGGCTGGGGCTGAGCCAGCCTGGCAGCCAGGATGGGAAAACAGATCCCTCTCCCAGCAGATACTGGGGGAAGGCAGCTGAGACCCCACATGGCAGATTCCCAGGGATGCTGGTGACTTCAGCTGGACTCCCAGCACGTGCTGGCTGAAGGCTGAGAGCAGCCATGGGGAGACCCAGACAAACACATCCACACTCCTTTTCTCCTCTGCACCAACACACACGGAAAAGAAGCTGAGGAAAACCGGAGGGACGGGAGGGGAACACCCAGAGCAGCAGGTCCAGATAAGGGCCACGAGCATTCACTCCTACCCTTGCTGTTACTACCATCCCATGGATCCCTGTGGAAGATCCAACCCCCAAACAAGGCATCCTGACCTACGGATGATGCTCCCTGTCACACCCCCAGGGCTAATGAGCGGTTTGCTAATCACACACCCACACACCTCTGCTGGATGCAAAAGGCCACATCCCACTGGCACCGGCTGGCAGCAAAGGCTGTGCCTGATGCTGACCTCCCCTTGCCTTGTCCCGGGGCTGCCCATCCCAAGCAGCAGGAGCGGCCGGTGTGGCAGCAGGAGCCAGGGTCCGGCGGGGACAGGCTCCGGCCAGGGCAGCAGCCAGGGCTCGTGCATCGCTGCCAGCTTTGAGGCAGCCCAGAAAGGAGACCTAATTCCAGTCCCTACCCTCCTGCCAAACCATCTGCCTGCCCTGAGACCACCGAGAGGCTCCTGAGCAGCGTTTCGTCATTACCGAGCCATTACAGACAGTGGATGAGCAGTGATTGATTATAATGAATGCAAATACCTGCCTTCCGACCCCAAATTGGCAGGACCTGACTAGCTCTCCCACTAAGTAGTACAGCGTGTCCTTCCACAGGCTCTGCAAAGCATTCCCATCCTCCTCAGCCTTTCCACAAGCCATCAGGCACAGCACTGCCCATCTAGACCTGCCCTAGAAAACCATCACACTCAAGATCTGCTTTCCATCAGCCCTGGGGCTCTGCTTTCACTCGCAGATGCTACAGGCTCATTTCCAGCACCTGAGCCCATTGGGAAGGCTTTCCCAGAGTTCTCACCTTCATCAAGAGGGCAAAGGACAGTTCCCTCACATCAGGATAGGGAGAGAGAGGGGGACAGCAGGGTGGGAGCTGAGTGCTCTGTCTCAAGAGTGACACATCCCCACTCATCAGGCACGTGTGTCCCATCCCAGAGAGGTGCTGTGCCCAGAGACAACGGCAGCCAGCTCTGCTCCAGGAGGTCACCAAAGATGAAGTACTATTCCTGCAAAACCAGAACACATGCTACTGCCTGCAAGGATGAACTCAGTTGCCTTCCAGGGGCCAGCAAACAGTAAGTGACAGGAATACAGGAAAGAAAGACACTGTCCTGCTGCAGGCAATGGGTGTAGGGCAGACGGGGGACCAGAGAGAACCACTGTGGCCACCAAGTGCAACAAAGAGAATTCAAGGACTGCTCAGGCCAGGGAGAGTTGCTGTGGGCAGAAGAACCTTGTCCCTGAGCTACAACATTCGAGATGCAAATCATGTGCTCCCCTCTAAAACCAATCTTCTGGGGTACCTTATTTTCCGTCCCCAAGACTGGTCCAGGTCTTATCCAGGGTGGAGCTGGACCATGGGGATTTAACAAAAGCAGTTCTTACTGGCCCTTCAGCCCAGCCTTTGCAGCACACAGCCCAGCCCCACGCTGCAGCAGCCAAGCTCTGGGAGCACGGTCATTCAGCAGAGAAAGAGCAGCACGGTGATTCATCTTCCTTTTGATCTCCAGCCTACCCTTGAAGGCTCAATACTCTGACCCCAAAATTTTGGGCAGTTGGCAGACCTCTGCACGTCCCCCCCAGGGCGGAGACGTTAAGTGCTGAGAGGTGCTGGCGCCTTCAGGGGTTCGATTGCCGCACACCCAGTTCAGTAGGCAAGCAGACGCCTGGCTGCAAAAGTTTCCAGGGAAATGAGCTTCCTCCAGAGCCTCCCCTCGCCGCACGCATCCGCCGAGCCCCCGCCGAGGACAGGCGTCCTCTGCCATCTGCACCGGACAGAGCCGCTCGCAGCGCAGAGAACGCCTCACCAGGGAGCGGGGCAGAGCCTTCGCCTTCAAGCGGCACCGCTTGGGCGCGCCAGGGCGGTCCAGCACTTGGGGAGGGGGTGAACTCGCATCCTGGCAGCCTCCTCTGAGCAGCAGAGAGGGGCAGGACGTACTGACAGCTCTGCTGCACCCAGCCCAGCTCCCAGCGGCTCCGGCAGCACTGACCAGGCTGCGCGCAGGGCACGGGGCGGGCACGGGAGCGCCGACAGGAGCTGCCAGACAGCCCCGGCGCCTCCCCGCTCAGCGGAGGCACTTCCTCACCTCCCAGCACTTTGTCGCTCAGGCTCCTCTGCAGTGAGAATTCCTCAGACGACCAGAGTCGCCCACAGGCTCGCAGCCTCCCAAACCTGCTGCCCCCACGGATCAGTCTCCTGGAGCTCCTCCCGGCCGAGGGCGTCACTCAGCGCTCTGCGTTTCTCCCTGCATCTGCACCATCACCTGCCCCTGGGCCAGCGCAGCTGACCTGGGGAAGCCCAGCTGCTATGCCAGGGCCAGCACAGCTCTCATTTACGCTCAGCAGCGTCACACATTGACTCAGGAGGGGAATGGAGATGAGGCGACTTCAGCAGCAGCATCCAGCGCCCCAAACCTGGCAAAGCAGCAGCCGCTCTGCGTAGGAGCCGTGTCACACGCGCAGGGGAACTGGCCACCCCCTCCAGTCTGCAGGGAGAGGCACCCTCAGCCCAGCTGCACGGTACCAAAACCCATCCCTTGCAGCACTTTGCAGCAGATTTTGGGGTGTGCCAAGTGCTTGAAGGCTCCGGGCCGTGGTGCCCATGGTGCATCTTACGCAGCCCAAACGAAGCGGAGAGCTCAGCTGCGGCAGAGCACGGCTCCCTTTTTGCCTGGTGATGGAGTTTATTGCCTCTGTGCTCCCAAGCATGCACCAGTTTCTGATCCAGATCCAAACCCAAGTCAAGGTGTCGCCTGTGATTTAGAAAGGGCGTTCTGCCTCAGGGCCCATATCTAAGGGCTGTCAGCTGGCGGAGCACAAAGAGCCACCAAGCAGCAGCTGGGGCCAGGGCCTGGGCATGGAGCAGCCCTAGATAGAGAAATCAGCACTGCTGGGATCACTCAGGAGCTGTTTTAGTCTCGTCTTACTCATGGAGATCCTTGGGGAGATGCTTTATTTATTCAAGCATTTCTGAAAGGGGGACTGAGAAACTAGCCAGGCTGTGCTCCACGCATGGCACATGCCTGGGAGGGAAAAAACTGTTGTGTCAGGCACCTCTGAAGTCACTTGGACCTGCAGCTTCAGCCGAGCACAGTTCCACCTGCCAGTTCCTGGATGGCTCGTTTGGGAGACAAGGAGATGACCTGCCCACAAGGACACAGCACCCCGGGTCCACTCCAGACCAAATCCTGTGTGAGAGGATTTGAGAGAGCACCCAGAATTGTGCCACCCTTGCGAGAGGTCAAAGCCGTCTGCAGCGCAGTGACCATTCCCCATCTGCAGAAACTCAAGGCAAGAAGGAAGCAAGTTTTTGCTCTTCTGCAAACCCAAGGAAGTGTGATTTTCTGAAGGTGGTGAGAAATAGTTTCAGACAGCTCTAATTAGCAAGGTGGTGTATGAGAAAATCCAGCTTTACTGCTCCGTGCTCCACAGCTGTCCTGAGATGAAGGGAGAGTACCGTCACCAGCAGCTGGAGCCCACCCACACCCCACCCCTGTGCCTGCCTGGCTTGGAGTGAGTCCGATCATCTGCAGGATAGTGAAGAGGGATATTTTTGCATGAGCTGCTGGTCCAAAGTTGCCAGTGCTATTTCAGGCAGCAACACCTACACTGTAATCCAGAGGGCTGTATTTTCCAGCGGGCACTTCAAAATCCGGCCTCCCTCCTCCCCTCACAGGCCAGCTCTGACCAACCTGGCTCCAGGATAAACAGCTCTCAGCATTATGTGGCCACTGAGGCCAATGCCACAGCCCCAGCACGTTCCTGATCCCCATTGGGACCAAGACACCTTCGGACTGGAAATAAAATAAATACTTCACCTCACAAGAAGTACCAGCTACAACAACAGTTCCTCTGCCTGCAAATCCTCCCAGGGATCTGCCACCACCAGATTACCTGCCCAGGCTAAGCTAGCTAATCCTACAGGCGAGTCGCAGACCTTGTCCTGGAGCTCAGCAGCGTTTTCGGTGAGGTGCTTCAGGAGACGTACAAGCTCTAATTAAAGCTACTTTGCAACTCACTGCATATGGAGGCAGGAACACATTTGTTCCTCTGTGAAAGCAGAAATCAGAGCCTGGACAGGTTAAACCCCCACTCTCCTGTGTACAAAATATCTGCACATGAATCTTCCGCACAGAAAGAGGGGACTCGTACAGAGTGGCAAGCAGCTGCTGACACAAGCTTCCCCAGAAGACCAGGAGGATGAGGAGCGCAACCCCCTTTCTGGAATCAGATCAGGAGTTGTTCCAGTGGGGATAATGCCACCAGCTCCTTCACCAGAGAGAGCCAGCACCGTGTCTTGCACTTATTTCCTCCTCCTTGGTCTGTGCGTGTAGGCACAAAGGAGATATGAGACCATCCAAAATAAAGGAGCTAGAAGATACAAAGAAAAGAGACAGGAGCAGAGGCAATAACAGGAATCGTTATATAACAGTATGAAAAAAAAAAACCCAATAATACTCCCAGTGCAGAAGAGGTTTTAGGATGGACAAGTAGGTGGTGAGACCTGCAGGATGCCAGACCCCAGGACCAGCCGCTCCCTGTGCGCCAGGGGGATGAAAACCATGGCTAGGCAGAGCTGCAGAGGCTGCACCCTTCTGGGGTTTGCAGGTGGGAAAGTTCCAGCCTTCAGAGCCAGCCCAGCAGTGAGGTGGCCAAAGTGAGAATCCCCCTCCCTGGATCTCTGCTCAGGGGCCACACACAAAGCAGCCCAGCTCAGACTCCCCACACACACCAGGCGCACAGACTGGCATTCCTGTTCCGTCCCCCACACCCCAGGCCATCTCTCTCTCACCTCAGTCCTCCTGGCTCTGCTCAGAGAGGGTCTGGAACCCATGCAGAGTCTCAGCACCCACTTTCCTGTAAGTGAGATGTGCAAACAGCAGAGACTGCTCCCTGGAGAGAGACATGGATGCTTCCATCACATCCCGGACCTCGGCAAGCAGTGGGAGCAGGAGACACACAACATCTTAGCCGGTGAGAAGGGGATGAATCACTGGAAAACAGACCTAGGCACAGAGCCAGAGCACGGAGAAGATGGTCCTGTGAGGCCTCCATCTTTGGGAGTGGGGGCATTGGAGTGATCAGAGGCACAAGGTCCACCCTTCCCACTCAGAAATGACCCCAGCATCTGTCCCCCAGTTCCGTAACACCCCTCACACAGCTGCAGCCCAGCTGTCCCTCAGAGTGCACCTGGTGCCTGGACATTCAACCCCTGCCAGCTCTGGAGCTCTCACCACCCCTGTGAGCAGCAAGAATGGGAAATACCCCTGCACCCCTTCGGATCTTCCCTCCCAGCGCAAACCACAGATCAGGAAGGCAAACTGTGGCCTGGTTTCCCAGTTCACACACCTTTTCAGGAGTTCAGGTGCTACAAATCAGAAGATCCTGCCGGGAAAGTCACCTTCAGAAGTAACCTCCCAGCTGAACCAAGAGCATGAAGTGCTCAGGTAACCACCAGTTCAGTAAGCTGAGGCTCCCATTTCATCTTCATCACCAAACCAAACCACAGCTATGACATTTCCCAGCCACCAGATTTTATTTTTCCTTTGGAATCTGCCATCGAGCTCTGCTGAGACAAGGCTCCCACCAACCTGCAGCGTCCCTCAGCCAGGGAGCCGAACCAGCCCGTCAGAGCCACACAGAAACAAAAGCATCAGCTCCAAGAAGGTGTCACGACAGAATGACAACCCTTAACTTGTTGTTACATCAGCTCACACATTAACGCTTTGGGCCCGAGCCAGGATGCCACGGAGCAGCCTCCATTCCCCTTAAAGTCAAACCCTGCTGCTCAGAGATGCACAAGTTCAGAATCCTTTTTGATTAAAAAAAAAATAAAAAACCCAATAAAAGCCATGTACCTTTTGCTGTGTTTTCCCCTGACAATGAGACCACAGTCCTGAGAAATTCCCCCATTTACTTTCCTCTTGTCTCTACCACAGCTCTTTCACTAAATCTTCTCTGTCCACGATGGCCCACATACAGATGCACATGAAATTAGTGTCTCCCAAATTAGTTTTCTCGCACGCAGTCCTAGCCCATTTTCCTCAACAACATATTATGATATGCAAGGTTCCACCTTTCTCCCAGGAAACGCAAGCTTCTAAATTTATCTTTTGGATAACTAAAAAAAGCGACAGGTCAAGCTTGCACAATGCGGGGTCAGCAGTCCCGAAAGGCAGAGTATTTGCCCCAGAAGCACCCAGTTAATGCCACAACAACAACCACCACAGAGCAGTACACATACGGTCATTACAGAGCTAAGTATAACTTGACAAAGTACCTTGCTTTTAATGAGGCAAAAGGCCAATTAACCTGATGAGGATGCAGTGTACTGACATTGAGTGGGGAGCCTGGATTCCCTGGAGATACACTCTGTATATCCTCGTAACACACCAAACATGAGGGATTCAAACCGTTTGTAAGGGCACAGCACGGTACTCAGAGCTCTCCGGGTTAACACCGGCCTTCCCCGGATTTTGTGACACAGTATCCAGCATTCAGGCTGGATGAAGGGCCAGCCGTGCATTTTTGTCAGCTCAGATCCAAACCCTGGGAAAATGCAGGCATTGTCCTCCCCCGATCCCCACCGCCCGGCCCTTCGCAGGTGTTCACCTGCCAGAGGACAGCAAGGAAAATCCAGAAACCAAAGCAGGGACGCTCCAGCGGGCGCTTCCCGTTGAAGTCATTTCGTAACCGCGTTTCCAGAGGTGCTGGAAGAACAGCACAAGCCACCGCACGGGAGCCGTGATCGGGGACACCGAAATGCGCGGAGCAAACAAAAGAAAAACCAACTTCCCCCCCGCGAGGCCGTTGTTTTGGAAGACGCAAAACTTCCCGGCTCTTAGGGCACACCTGGAGCGCTGCCCCTGTCCCAGCCCCGCATCCCAGGCCCGGCCCCCTCCTCAGCAGGGAACGCGGCGGGGGTCTCGGCCGGCGTCACCGGAGCCCCCGCAGGCCGGCAGGTCTCCCGGCCAGAGCCGCCACGGCCGAGGCCCCCGACGGGAGCGGCACCGGGGCGCTGGGATCGCGCTGAGACCGGGGGCTCCCGCGCGGCCCCGCC